>VIGQ01000808.1:0-25079 GCA_009663005.1 Actinidia chinensis | reverse complement strand
ACACGAAAACTCTATCGCTACTTAAAAATCATTGACCTTTCTATCAATAAGTCGCTGGAAAGATTCCAAACAGTTGCGAACTTTGGCAGGGCTGGTCTCCCTAAACTTGTCAAGAACAATTTGACAAGTGGGGCAAATCATCCAAGAGATTGGTCAGATGAAAATGGGAATCTCTTGATCTTTCTGGAAATCGACTTTCTAGCGAATTCCTACAAGTCTTGCTCGTCGAAACTATCTCCAATATTGGACTTGTCAAATAACAACTTGTCGCGGAAAAATCCATTGGCACTCAATTACAAAGCTTCAATTCTTCCGCATATGCGTGGAATCTTTCACCTTTGTTGGGTTCCGCTAAAAAATAAGTGCGCAGGAGAGACATACTGGTGAAAACCTCATGGCAAAGAACACAAGTAGTCAAGAAGAAGAAGATGAGGACAAGTTAATTACTCCATGGTTTTATAATTACAGCATGGGGCTTTGGTTTTGCAGTTGGTTGTGGTATGTTTTTTTTTGCTTATCGCCTCTTTAGTCAATTCGTTGAGACATGCCTATTTTCCAGTTCTTGGACCTCATACTACTGTTGTATTGACACAGCATTCATTTGCTAACGGCAGAGAAGGCTTCGAGATAATTAGTAAGTTTGTGTTCTTTTGTTATCCCATTACAAAATTTAAAACCAATGAACGCTAACATGTTTCATTTTTTGTTTTTGTTGTTTCTTTCTTTCTTTTTGTTTTCTTTGTTACTATCTTTTTCTAAGGGAGCTGCTGCCCCTGAGGCAAGAGAACTTGCGCTGAGGTCAAAGTCGCCAAGTGGATTATCCAATACCGGCTACGCCCTGTGTCTCGAGTTATTTCTTTTGAAGGATATTAACTGCTCAGTATTTATATTATGTGTAATTTGTTATGGATGTAGTGTGTTTTGAAAGGACTGTAATATGTTGTTTTGGTGCATGACATTTTGATGGTCTCGGTGTTTGTTTCCTTTAATATGTATTTGTTGTGATGGATAAGGAACAAGAATGATAAATGTTATATTTTAAAATTCTAGTATGGTTTTTCTCTAAGTTAATTGATCTTTTTTGAATTATCAATTTTTTTAAAATGTGTGTAAAAAGACTAAATACTATTAATCCAAATAAATTTAATGATCATAAAAAATATTCATTTGGATTTGAGTAATCTTTTTGTAATTATTTTTTACCGTACCTCTTTTTAATTCTCTATATTGATGAACTTGAAAGTAAACAATTTTGACTAAAGAAGGAAAATGTTTATCAAAGATAAAAATAATACAACTCAAGTGAAAATTATTCCTTACAATAAGCCAGGTATTGGCTCTCGCAATACAATTAAAACAATCTTGTCATAACAAAATAGGGAACCTTTTCAAAATTTATTTAATTACAAGGGGGAGGCAACACGTTCTTAATCAAAGCATTAGTTACTTGGTAGCCTTCCCCTGGAGATATAAACATTTTCTTATAGTAGCCTTGCCTACAATTTGGGCCTTTTGGTTGGTTCTAGAGGGTCAAGTCTTTGCCAGGGATTGCCTAAGTCTTTTTTCTCTCGTCATCTCCATGCGCACTCAAGGCTGCATGTGTCAGCGAGTGTAGTTTGTCCGCATGTCAGTTCTATAATCCACCAAGCTTGGTGATCAACTTGATTGGAGAGGATGCCACACTTAATGTATATTTGTTTTAGGTTTTATCCCGATCAAAATTATTACAGTTTAAAGAAAAATACAAGGAATATAGAAAAGGAAAAATAAAAGTAGGTCCGAAACAACACTAGAAGTTTAAAAAGTATGGGCTTGCTTCACATGTAATCTTTATCACTGTCAATGTGTAGGCAATAATGGAACTGTTTTTATGTATTTAGCATGTATTTTGTATACCAAACCTAACATCTAGCAGTTGATCTTATGAATGCTAAGTGTGACATGTTTTTTGTATTTCAGCATATATTTGTCTGCACACCGATAAGCTCTTGTACTTCATTTGAAGGTCTTCTAATGCGAAGGAACTTTTTTTTATATCTGATTTTTATTTATATGCAATACGTAACTCTAGAACTTTACGAGTGTTTTTTATTTTGACTTCATAGCATCCCTATTGGGTGGTGCCACAGTCTAGTATAACACACATGTATATATTCGTATTACTGGGGCCTTGAATGGGTTATAATGACTTTGTGTAGGGAAGGACGATTTACCTGTACATGGGCTTCCTGAGGTTTTTATTGTGGGTGGGTTGGGAGGATGACAACTTGTTTATGCTATGTCCCCAGCGCATCCCAATCGCAATAAAGGTAAATGTTTTGGACCCAATGGAGAATTGCCCAGCCAGTGCACTGTCACCCTATCATGTGGTGTGGAGTGATGAATGATATCCCACAGGTCAAAGAATTCGAAAGGTTTGCTTTATTGGCATGTGGGTGGTTCATCGATTACCTTTTTTCTTGTTTCCGTCAATACTTCTTCTTTTTCATTCATGGAGGCGAAACAATCTTTTTAACATATGTTTTTATTTTTGGTAGCTCTATGCCTGGATTTGGCAACAAAGATTTAAATGCTACTTCCAACCTTTTTCTATGTACCGTGAAAATGTTTTGTGGGATTTTCCTTTCGATGGATAAATCTGAAAGTGGCAAGAGAGCAGGTGATCCATTTTGGCTATCCTCTAATGATGAAGAACAAAAGGATTGGGGCTTATGATTGGACGTGGAACGCTGTTTGCTAGAGGGAATAGAGATCGTCTTCTGCCGTAAATGGTACGAGGTTGGGACACTAGAGTAGCAATGTTTCTATTTCATACTGTAGATAAAAGATTAATAACCCCTTACCTTTTTGCCTTTAAAAGTTTCTTAATTGTATCACTTTACTATTGAGAAATCAATACATCATTGTATGAGATTAAACCAATTCTTGGCTCTGAGTGTGTTTCGCTGAAAACTTTCAATATCAATCATTTTATAATGTCTTGAGCTTACTTCGTGTCCACCATGTCGATATCAATAATTTTAGAATAAAAAAGAAATCACAAGTCCGTTCCCAACCATGCAAGGCACCAAGAATGGTGTCATAATAATCCATAAGGGAGTGTGTCCTGGTTCAAAGCGTCTGGGCAGAGAATGAAGGTTGAGTATGAGGGACTGACCGCAAACGAAACTTTTATTGGCCACGCGCAGGTGCCGGGATTGACGTTGCCAGTGGCTGGAAGGGTGAGTGCGACACACAAAATACTTTATTTTTTGGTGAACCTCCCAAAACAAGTTCCAAAACATCATTAAACAATTATTTTTATAAATTATCTGTAAAACTGATCTAAAAACTAAGCAAATATATTTGAGTTATAATATTTAATGAATTTTGTCCATTGTATAGTTTTGCAAGGTGCAACATTGTCATAATACGATAATTAAAACTTGTTTGGGGTTAGATAGAATTTTTCTAGTTTTTAATGAGAATCATCCTACTCTTGTTGGTTATCCCCGTTCGCCTTTTGGTTTTTCGCTTTAAAAAACGTTATAATGGTCAAAAAATCATTGTTGGCTTAAAAAGTTGGGTTTTCTACAAAAAATAAAAAATAGATGCAGAACGATATTATTTTAGATCCTTTGTTGAATTGATATAATTTATGATGACCATCGAATTTTTTTTTTTAATTTTTATTTGGTACTAATTTCGGTATAATAACAAGATACATAAATATATATATTTTCTTGAAGGTATTTATGACATTGATTTAGCATTACAGTCCCTTGAAGACTTGTGATATCTCCTCCATCTGATCCTCTCAATTGGGTAATCTAGGATTATGTCAATTTGTTGAAACAAAAAATTGAAAGTGTGTGGAGTTACAATCAATTAATTAATACTATCACAGTTTTTTGACCATATTTTCCACTAATGCGCCAGAAATTTTGAATCCTAAAGTAGGGAAGATTTTTTCAGATAACAAAATTTCTAGGTATGCAAAGTCTTTTCTATCCATATGAATATGACACATGAATCTATTTATTATTAAAGACCACACCCACGCGGTGTATACTCAGTTTTGAAGGTGTTTATACTTTTTATGTCAAAAAAATGTCCCTCCACAATTTTAGGCTTTCAGAGAATATAGATATCAACTGTCCCATAACTCATAAAGAATTGGCATACATCGTGTGATTCCCGATTAGTGAAAAGAGAAAGTCGGGGGAGATTTTTCAAAAGTAAATCCTACTGAGTGATATTTCAAAATATCAGTAGCCCCACCCCCACGCTAGTCCTAGCCGCCAGTATTGAAAAACAAAAATCATTGACATCGTTGTTGACTCCCTGGTCTTCACCAAGACATTTTTGAAAAAATTATTATGGATATTTTTATGCACGAATAATATATATATTGATTGTTTATAAGAAATTAAAAATTTAATTTACTCAACCCATGGTTTTTTAACCGGAACCGAACTTTATTTTTAAGTTCAAATTTGAATTGGTTCGAAAATTTTAATAACATATAGTTCGATTCGGTCAATAGTTTTTTAACTCGAAACTTCAGGATCCCCCCCCCTCCCCCCCCCCCCCCCCCCCCCCCTCTTCTGTTTTTATAGCAGCAACTAACAAATTGATAATTATTGACTCCAATCGTTTACTAAAAAATTATTTTGGCCAAGACTCGGTGTGTACAACGGTATAAAGGGCCCCTTGGATATCTAACAGACCAGAAAACCAAGTAGTGGAAATTCTGCGTGACTATCGTGTTTTTGGCTACTCCATATTCATCTGTGAATTGGGACCATCTGGGAAAAAAATGTATTCACTTCTTCATTTCTTTGTTGTTTTTGCTTGTATTCTATGGCAAACACACTGCGGTTTTGGAGTCTCGTCAGAGGCCAAAATCAGGTGCATGGATAGTGAAAACAAGCCTCTCCTCCAATTTTAAAGAGATGTTGTAGACCATTATGGTGTTCTCTCGTCTTGGGGGAGCGAAGAAGATAAAAAGAATTGTTTCAATGGAGAGGAATCCGATGCAACAACGCACTGCCATGTACCAAGATCGATCTTCGACAATCATCTTTCAATAATGGTCCACGTCGAACTGGTATGATTAATCCTTCATTACTTAATTTGCGGGCATTTGAAGTATTTGAACCTTGATGGAAATGATTTTGGAGAGGGAATCAAAATCCGTCTCATTGGCTTCCTTCAGCCGATTACAGTACCTTAATTTTGTGGTCCAATTCCTTTCATGGTCCAATTTCCTCATCATTTTGGGAATCTTTCCAATCTAAGGTATCTTGATCTCAGTTGTATCTCGAATTGGATGGTGGGGATATTTCTTTGTTCTTTCTCATCTTTCTTTATTGAGACCCTTGATCTTAGTGCTGCGACTTTTAGCCAAGCAATCAATTGGGCTGAACTTCAATAGTCTTCCCTCTTGAAAAACCTGCACTTAAGAATTTGCCAACTTCCCAATTTTGGTTCCCCCGCACATCCTTTTAATTCTTCTCTTCTCTTGAGTCCTTGATCTTTCTGACAATGATCTGTCCTCTTCAATTTATAATTGTTATTCAATTGAGTAATAGCTTTGTAGATGTTGATCTCGTTCTAACAAGTTAAAAGGTCTGATTCCTATTCTTTTTGGGAACATGATCCTCTCTTGTGAATCTCGATCTCAGTTTAATCACGAATTGAATGGTGGAAATATTGAGTGGGCTTTCCTCATTTTCTTTATTGGACACTTGACTGAGTTATTGAACCTTAGCCAAACACCAATTGGGTTGAAACTCATCCATATTCTTCCCCTCTGAAAAAACCTGGCCGCTTAAAAGGTGTCAACTTCCAAATGTGTTCTCCCCACATCCTTTTAATTTCCTTCTCTTTCTCTTGAGGTCCTTGTCTCTCTATCAATGAATCTGTCCTCTTCAATTATAATTGGTTATTACATTTAGTAATAGCTTTGTAGAGTGATTCTCGGTTCTAACCAGTTAAAAGGTCTGATCATGATTCTTTTGGGAACATGATTCTCTTGTGCAATTCGATCTCAGTTTTAATCCACGAATTGAATGGTGGAAGGAAATATTGAGTGGCTCGTTCTCATCTTTCTTTATTGAGACACCTTGATCTTAGTATGTGAAACTTAGCAAAGCAACCAATTGGGGTTGATTGAAACTATCAATCGTCTTTCCCCTCTTGGAAAAACCTGCCGCTTTTACAAGGTTGTCAAATTCAAATGTTGTTCCTCCAGCACATCCTTTACATCTTCTCTTCTCTTGAGGTCCTTGACTCTCTATCAATGATCTGTCCTCTTCCAATTTATAGTGGTTATTCAATTTGAGTAATAGCATTGTAGGATGGTGACCTTAGCTCGAACCAGTTACCAAAGGTTTGATTCCTGATTCTTTTGGGAACTTGATCTCTCTTGTGAATCTCGATCTCGGTGGAATCAACTTGTAGGAGGCATTCCAAAGTCCGTTTCCACAATTTAAACTCATTTTACAAAAATTATCCTACGGTCAAACAGTTTAACTGAAGAGCTTCCAGATAATTTTCTTGAAGGAATTCATTACAAGTTTTGAATTTAGAGGGGAAATAAATACTACGGCGCCATCCCTGAAAGTAGTGGACAATGTTATCATTAATACGGTTGTTTCTGGTAACAATAGTTTGAATGGGGACTGTAACCAGAGTATTGGACGACTTTCCAAGCTTTGAACATCCTGGATATCTCCCAAAACATGTTTTTCGGGTCAAATTTCTCTTCATATGTACAAGTGTGGGTGTTCAATTGAGGTATCTGACCCTCTCAAATAACCAACTATCTGGACGACTTCCAGATGTTCGGCGACAGGTTTGAAAATCTAAGCGCTATCAATTTGGCCAACAAAATTTGTCTGGGAAACTTCCCTAACTCAATGGGCTTCAACCTTCAAGCATTGCAGTTACGCAACAATAGCTTCCATGGGAATTTGCCTCCGGTCTTTGAAGGAATTGTGAAAGATGATACTTATTGATCTTGGATGGAAAGATTCACAGGGGGGAAAATACAAGAATGGATAGGAATGCATCTAACGAGTCTAGTGTTCTTAGCCTTCGATTAAACAAATCCATGGAGGCATACTGAAACTATCTGCCCCTAATCAAATTCAAGTTTTGGACTTCTCTCCCCAAAGGACCTTATTGGGAAGAGCTACCAAAGTGCTTTAACATTTTTCTTCATTGGTTAAAAATGATGGAACATTTTGTTTTTTTTGAAACTTTGTTACCTTTTATGAAGGAGGAAAGCATTGCTGCAATGGATAAAGGACAAGAAGGGAGTACACGAAAAATCTACCGCAACTAAAAATCATTGACCTTTCTAGCAATAAGTGTTGCGGAAAGATTCCGAAACACGTTGCGACTCTGTAGAGTTGGTCTACCTAAAACTTGTCAAGAAACAATTTTGAGGACAAAATTATCCAAAGATTGGTCAGTTGGAAAAAATGTGGATCCTCTTGATCTTCTGGAATCGACTTTCTAGGAAATTCCTATAAGCCTTGATCTTCTAACCTAATCTCAGCGTGTTGGACTTGTCGAATAAAAACTTGATCATGGAAAAATCCATTGGGTACTCAATTGCAATGGCTTCAATGCTTACGTATATTCAGGGAATCCTCACTTTGTGGGCTTCCACTCCCAAACAAAGTGCCCAGGCGAAGAAAGTAGTGGTGAAACCTCAGGGCAAAGACAAAAGGAGGAAGTCGAGAAGAAGAGAAGACAGGTTTATGTACCGCGTGGTTTATAGTAGCATGCGGGCTTGGTGTGGCAGTTGGATTTGTGAGTAGTTTTTTGGCACTATTCTCTTTAGCAGTCGTTGAGCCATGCCTATTTCCATTCTTGGACCGCATACATAACTTGTTGTTATGTGACACCAGCATTGAATATACTAGGACTGCCAGAGGAGGCTTGGGAGATAATAGTAAGTTTGCTTTCAAGTTATCTCATTACAAATTGTAACCAATGAACGCTAACATGTTTCATTCTTCTTCTTTTTGTTTTCTTCTTCTTTTGTGTTTTCTTGGCTTTAATATCTTTTTCTGGGAAGCTGCTGCACCTGAGGGCAGGAGATCTTGCCGACTGGGGTTCGAATGTCGACCAAGTGGAGTATCAAATACAAGATATGACTGCGTTCTCTACTAGTTTCTTGAAGGGTATTACGAAATACCTGACTCTCCCATTACAATTAAAAAAATGTTGAATAGCCAAAATAGGGAACATTTCAAATTTATTAGCCAACAAAAGGGGAAGGCAAACTTTCTTAATCAAAGCACTTGTACTTGGTAAGTTTTTGCCCGGGGATTGCATAAGTTATTCATTGTTCATCTATCTATTTGTCATCTCTCCGTTGGCACCAAGGTTGACACGTGTGGGGAGGAGAGTGTTGGAAACTTGTTCCAGTCTGTTATAATATCCACCCAAGATTTGTACAAATAATCTAGAGTCTGGGCGGAGCCCACACCTATAGGCCAAAGTGGGGTCAATTGACAGTAGTTCATAATCTAATTTATCATAAATTCATATTTTGACCCCATAAAAATTAGTATTTGCCATAAATTTTATAAATTCTATAATTTTAATCCCGCTAAATATATTCTGGCAATTTTGACATGTTGAACTTATGTTCTGACCTTTTGACCCAACAAAAAAAATAAAACTTTTTCAAATCATTATATTAGCATGAGTGTTTTTGAAACAATAAAAATTTATGTAAAAGCAGAGTTGAAAAATTTTAACATAGAACTTTTAACAAATCAACTATTTTTTTTAAAATTTTATAGGATCTTTTTTGCAACGAACAAAATTAGAAGTTATGTCAAACACTCTAATATTAAAATAAATTCTAATATAACTCATTGCTTTAGATGAGTTTCCACAAAATTTCCACAGACTCGTTGATCATTTAGTTGAAGACTTCGGGACTTCGTTTACGTGCTTCTTGGTTTTAGAACAAATTCTCCAAATTTTCAGAGATCATTAGGGGGGGGGACTATAGATCAGTATGGTGAATTGAAAGGCTTTGGACTTCACTTCATTACGTGCTTCTTTCGTTTTAGACGGTTTTCAACCAAAATATCCAAGACTCATTAAATAACTTGTGACAAATTTATTTGCATTTTACAAGAAAAGGTATAGATTAAATGGACTTTGATGGACAATGTGGCATAAAGGCCAATATGACCTGACTTTCATTACAACCATTCAAAACCTGAAATAGATATCTTCCTCCTTGTATTTTTATGGTATACACGGTATGGATATTTGATTCTCGGTCAATGATGAGATCATTTTTTTGTTATTTTTTCCAAAAAAAACAACTAAAAGAATGATGGCTTGTGAGTTTTACAAATCTTAAGGACAAATTACTTTGTATTGTGTTGTTTTCTTTATACTCTATTCTTGTTCTTGTCAGATTTGTATCTTTTTATTTTTTTTCCAAAAAATCAACTTAGTAATTGCCGTGCTTTGGACAATATGTAAAAAAAAAGACCACCTCTTAGGTACTCATTAGAATTTTATAAATTTTTTTTGTCCTTATTATGCTAAATTATTTAAATATTTATTTTTTTTTTTTTTTGTCAAATATTTTTAATTACAACCATTTTGTAATTAATTTCAATAAATTAAAAAACATGCAATTAAAAAAATAAAAGTATTGAAAATCACTTTCCTTTTTATATTGGGTATTTTTTTACTGCTTTATTTTTCACATGTTATGTCTTTAGTGAATTTTTTGCTATCGATTAATAATTTATTTATACTTTTTGATTGCTCTTGATAAAAAGAGTCCTAATAATATAAAAAATTATCTAATTTAATAAAAGTTTACAAAAAAAATATCTCTAAATAAAATTTTTTTAATATTTTAAACTCTTCTCGTCAAAATAACTAAAGTAATATAAAGTTGATTAAATAATATTGTTTTAAACAATTTATTGAAATACAAAAAAAAAAATTGGGGAAAAAAAGAAAGGTTTTGTTTTTTTTGGGGGGGTCTTACTAAAAAAATGATCAAGCGGGTTAAACCATATGCCAATCTTTAAATATTTTTTGGCCATTGGATCATGAATTTTGTGGGACTCATACTTTTGAGAAAAAGAAAGTGATAGTTTTGAGAATGAGAAAAACAATAGTAAATAGATGAAATCTCCCCCCCCCCGCAGCGTTGAATAACTCAAAAGATGTTAATAGTAGAAAGCGGGAAATAGATTTGAAATTAAAAATGAGTTGGTTTATAATATAGATAGTTAGTTTGGAGAGATTAAAAATGTGTGTCTTATATTAAGATTTTTTTTGTCCTTATTATGAGAAATTTATTTAAATATTTCTTTTTAACACAAGATTTTTATTACAACCATGGATTAATTAATTTCAATAAATATAAAAATGCGACATATAAAAAATAAACTTTTCTTTATATTGAGGTAAAAAAAAATTATCTGCTTATTTTTTACATTTTATTACCGTTAGTTTAAATTTATAATTTTTTCGATTTCTCTGTAAAAAGAGTCTAAACATATAAAAAAAATTAATCTAATTTAATGCGAAAGTTCACTAAAAATAAAAAAAAAAATTATTTTTAAAGTTCACTAAAAATAAAAAAAAGATATTTTTATCTCCAAAATTAAATAGTTTTTTATATGTTTAATACACGAATGAATATGAAAATGAGAGAAAAGAAAGGTGTGTTTTATTTTTTTTGTTGTGGGTCTCACATAAAAAAAATGGATCAATAGATAAAACACATATGTCAATTTTTAATATTTTTTATCATTTAGATACGACCTATGTGGGTTGTCACACTTTTAAAGAAGAATGAAGTGATAGTTGGAGAGACGAAAATTAAAAATTTCGAGTTGAAACACAGCCGTTGATTAATTCAAAGGGATTTGCAACCTAAATAGCGAGAGATAATTTAAATTCAAAATGAGGTTAGTGATTTTGTTGTTTGCTTTAAACTCTATTCTTATTCTTGTCATCTTTGTATCTTACTCAATCATGGCAAGGTGGGGTCCAGCTCACTAAACAATGTTCCTTAGATCTTTTGAATCGGCCCGACAACAGGCAAGTAATACACCTTTGCTTTAGGCACTAAATTTTGACAAAAACGGAATACCCACCTAGGTGTTGCGTTTATATGATACCCCAAAAACAAGAATTTTCCTTATTGCGGCTCAAATCAAATGGAGGCTCCCAATTTAAGACACACAAAAAAATGTTTTTTTCCCATTTTACTCACGGTTGTTTTAACTAAAGCTTGGTATTAAAAACTATTACGACTTACCCTTTCTAAAGAGATTGGTTCATTGGTAGACTAAATGATTTTTTACTGACACCGCCTTCGCGGTCCCGGCGGTTCAGTTTCAGTTGGGAAGATCCGAAAAAAAGTCTATTTCTCTCGTCTCATCTATCACTTATCATCTCCATGCGCACCAAAGTTGCACGTTGGGAGGAGTATGGATTTGTCCCAGTTGGTTATACTTCTAATCCTCCAAACTCAGTTACAAATGATCTAAAGGCTGAACTGATACATTCTAATGTAGATTTGCTTTAGGTTTTATACACCACATTGAATAGTTTAAAAAAAAAAAAGGAATATTAGAGAAAAGAAAATAAAAGTAGCTGAAACAACAATAGAAGTTAAAGTCTTTGGGCGTCGTGTGAGATGAGTTTTCCACAAAATTTCCACGACTCAAATAGAGTTAGGACTTCATTTTACGTCTCTCGTTAGATGAATTTTCACAAAATTTTTCATTGATCATAGACTCATTGATCTTTATCGGTGGAAGGCTTGGAGACTTCCCATTTACGTGCTTCTTGGTTTTAGATAAATATTTTCCAAATTTTCAGAGATCCATTAGACTCATTAGATCATTATAGTTTAGTGGAAGACTTGGGGACTTCATACGTGCTCTTGGTTTTAGATGAATTTTCACAAAAATTTCCACAGATCATTAGGCTATAGATCATTATGGAGGTTACAAGCAACTGATGACATACATAAACATTTTGTTTCCGAATTCCGATGCATCCCTCCCTCTCTCTGCCTCACGGCTATTTTTTTCCACACTAAAAATACCATAAGAGTTGTATATATAGCTAGGAGTTTGATCAAAATCCAACATGACTTTGAATCCAAATCCAACTAGAAGTTATTCAAACATCTTGTTTTAGACGAGTTTTCCAAAAAAAGTCAACAGACTCGTTAAATAACTTTGACAAATTTATTTTCATTTTTAAGAAAGGCTTAGATTGAATGTGACTTTGATGAACAAGGTGGCATAAAGAGCCATTATACGACCTGACTTGCAGTACAATATTCAAACACTAAAATAGATATCTTCCTACTGTCATTAAACTTGGAAAAGATTATATTTCCTATTTCATTTATGGTACCAAACGTGTAACGTGGTATTCTCCCATCAATTGAGGGAGATCAAGTTTTTTATTTGTTTTTTTTTCCACAAAAACAACTAAAAGGGAATGATGGTTAAAAATCTTAAGAACAAATTACTTTGATTTTGTTGTTTTCTTTATACTCTATTCTTGTTTTTGTCAATGTATATATTATCAATCATTGAAAGACGTGGTTCAGCATCACTAAACACGATCCCTTAGATCTTCTGAATCGGGCCCGCACAGGCAGGCATACGGCTGTTTTAGGCAATAAATTTTGATCAAAACGGGAACACCCACCCAGGGGTTGCGTTTATATGATACCCAAAAAAGAATTTTCCTTCATCTGCCGGCTCAATCCAAATGGAGGATCCCAATCGGACAAAAAAAAAAAGTTTTTTTCCGCATTTTAACAAAACTTAGTATAAAAACTATTACTTACCCTTTTTAAAGATTTATGCCAGGTTCATTGGTAGTCGTTAAACATACTTTACCCTTTCCACAGTTCAATTCCGGTTGTGAAACCTAAAAAAAAGTCTATTTCCCTCGCTCATCTATCTCTTGTCATTCTCCATGCGCACCAGGTTTGCACGGGAGAAGTGTTGGTTTTGTCTATATAATCAATCCTAACTCAGTACAAATGATTCTAAAGGCTTGTTACACCTAATGTGATTTGTTTTAGGTTTTTATAAACCCAACATTATGAATAGTTTAAAAAAATAAAAAGAAATATAGTAAAGGAAAAATAAAAATAGCTGAAACAACGATAGATAGAAGTTAAAAAGTGTTGTGGACATGGCTCACAAGTTCTTGGTTTTGGATGCAAAATTTCCATTGTATAATTAGATCATTATAGTTGAAGACTTCAGGACGTCTTTACGTACCCCTTGGTTTAGACAATTTTCCCAAAAATTTTCAGAGATTCATTAGACCATTAAAGCATTTATGGTGGATCATTAAATCATTATGGTGAAGGATTGGGATTTCATTTACGTGCTTTTTTTTTTAGAATAGTTTTCCACAAAATTCCCACAAACTCATTAAATAACTTTGACCAATTTATTCGCATTTTTAAGAAAGGTTTAAGATTGAATGTGAATTTGATGGAACAAGGTGGCATAATAACCATATACGACCTGACTTTGCATTAAACATGCAAAATCTAAAATAAGATATCTCCTATTACAACATTCAAAACCTGAAAAAAATAGATTATCTACTACTTTTATTTATGGTATACAAGGTGTGATGTTAGATTCTCAGTCAATGGATCAAGTTTTTTTTTCCCTAAAAAAAAAACAACTAAAAAGAATGATGGCTTGTGAGTTTTACCAAATCTTTAAAGACAAATTACTTGTATATTGCTGTTTTTTTTTTACTCAATCTTGTTTTTGTCACTGTTTATATCTTATTCACTCATGGCAAGATGTGGTCACATCACTAACCACTGTCCCTTGGATCTTCTGAATCGGGCGTCACAGACAGCCAATACAGCGCTTTAGGCTCTTAATTTTGATCACATCGAACACCCCCATAGGTGTGGTTTTTATCTTTATATTATACCCCAAAAACAAGATTCTCCTTATGACGGCCCATCAAATGAGGATCCCAATTCAAGACAACAAAAAAAGGGCTGCTTTTTTTCGCATTTTAATCAAGGCATTTTAACTAAACTTGGTATGAAAAACGATACTTATTGCCATTCATTAAATTACATGGTTCATTGGTAGATTAAAATGTTTTTTACCGACCGGCCTTTCACGAGTTTGGAAACAAAATTGTGCTGCCAAGAAACGGCGGGAAGGGTTTTCCCGGCATTTTGGACTTTCCGGTGATTTGGAAATGTTGGGAAAAGCCATTTTGTTGGAGTGTTACTTGATTGACATTCAGCAAAACTATATAGGTCCAATCCTTCGTATGAATCCGTTTTTAATCGTGAAGGGCAACTATATATAATTCGTTTTTAAAACAAAGTTGTTCTCAATTGCATTTTAACAGAATATGTTCAGTACAACTATTATAGTGGTCTGTTTAGATAAGCTCATATGCAAGTCGTTAATTAGTCTAGTTGATTATTTAAAAATTCAATAATTTGTTGAATTTATATGTGAAAAATAAAATAGCAAATAATCTAAAATTTATACTATCAGATTATACAAATCAGAAACTGTGTTATTGATAATAACTAATAAACATGAAATAATTTAGTAAATTGAGATTGCGTTCAACATTGTCTACCTTAAGACAGAAAAAAAATTCGCCCCGTCACTCTTGGTGCTTACAACTGATCAGCAGTCTCTCCTCAAGATACAACAGTCATGTAACACTCCATCACCCCAGCGGCCGTGCTAAGTGTGCCTCTAATAAAGCTCACATCGCTGTCTCTCAAGATAACGGTCACGCGCACATACATCCCATCCACCCCCGCATCCATGCTAAGTGAGCCTCTAATAAGTTAATCGTCCCGTCAGTGGCCTGCAGCTGCACATGAAAGATATGATACATGTGGTTTCAAGCTTACTTTTCGCATAACTCTTTCTTTTATAACATTAGAGTGCGTCAAGGATTCATCATGTTTTAGTATTAGCTTGACATATAAAATTAAAAAATTCATGATGCAATCCAAAAAAAATATCGATTTTTCTTTTCTGCCACACGTAAAATTAATCTCAATAATAATATTAAATGGATAAATAAATAGAAGATGAGGGTGGGAGAGAAAAACAACCATTGTTTTTTTCATACTCATTACCTACCTTTTGCACTTAAATTGTACCCAAACTCTCTTTAATAGATAAAATAAACTAAGGAAGGAGCCCTAATACTATGAAATAATCTAGGCCCAATTGGCTATTTTAATAGGCCTAGTAGAAAAACATCCCTAAAGCAAATAAATCCTATTAATATAAAGAAACAGAAAAACTAATTATAAAAATACTAAAATATAATAAAATCACTAAATATTATGGGCCTTTGCATTCCAACTCATTCATTTCACCGTTAGAGATTTTCACGTTTTTCCCATATTAATGGTAACACTTTTGTGAATAAATTTATTTTTACCTTTTATGTATCCTTTTGAAGAGCAAATGAATACACTACTACTATCTACTAGCAGAGAAACTCATTCCATACAATGATTCAATCCTTCGGAAACTGGGAACCCCATCTAAATATTGGGTCGCAAATGAACTCAAACTGAACATTTTTCCAACAAGTGCAACTTAAACGCAAGCACATACTGTTTCATCACCGATACTTGGTCATGGTTCGTGTTCCAGTATTGGATTTTATTGGGTGTTCTTTCTTGTTGTATTACCTTTTTTTTATAAAATAAATTTGGAGTACTGGCTGGATTCATTTAAGATATCTTGACCTCTCAAGTAACCGGCCTCTGGAAAAGTTTTGAATTCTGAAATCATTTTTGTCCAAATATAAATTGTCTGGGAAACTTCCTAGCTCAACGGGCTCCTTACACTTTAACATGCAGCATGTGGTTACTCAACAATGGCTTCCATGGAACAGATTCTCACAGGGAAAATACCAGCATTGATAGGAATGCCATCCAACAAGTCTAATTGTTCTTAGCCTTCAATCCAATAACCTCTTAGCCCTGTTGTTCACCGTGCTCAAGGGGAGATTGGATTAATCAATCCGTGGGCCCCCTAAATTCTCTTATTTGCTTTCCGCCACAAATGGCCGAGATTAATAGTTTGGTCGGACTGTTAATACCCCAAATAGTGGTATTGTTGTATTACAATACCACCCTACTTCATAGGCCCATTGGACAAAATTACTACTCTTGCATTTGTATATTTATGTAATTAAGGGTAAAATATATGAAATTTCTGAAAAAATTTCATAAATTTTTGAACACTATTGACCACATTTACCGCTTGATATTTATTAATCCACTATCTAATTTCCGTGCAAATCAAAACTCCGGTCGGACTATTGGCCCTCATAATTAATCACCAATCTAATCTCACCTCGTTACTAATCCTATAATCTATCACAACTCATCAAAGGACCTTAGAACTCAATTGCAAAGCTTCCATGCTTCAGCATATTCGGGGATCCTTACCGTTATGAGTTTCCACTCTCGAATAAATTGCCCAGGAGAGAAATATTTGGTGAAACCGCACAGCAAGACACAGGGGCTCTTTTGGCTACCGGATTAGGCGGGGGATAATTTTTTCCTCCGGATAATTTTTTCCTCCGGTCGTTTGGCTACCGGATATGGGGGCGGATAATTTATGCCCTCCGGGATCTTTATTGCCGAAGTAGTTGATAGAGGTGGATATTTTGGTTGTCCTAGACCCCTAACTAAAAGTTTATCCGGAGGATAAGGGGGATAAGAAAAAAAAATATATAAAGAGAAATAAATGTATAATTTTTTATTATATATAATTAATAATATTATTTTTATATCTAAATATTTTATATTTTGTTTCTCTCTTATATATTTTTCTTCCTTATCTCCACCCTTCATCCACCCATTCTAAAAAGTATTCACACAAATTAAATTATCTCCCTACAAAAGTTTCCATCCCCCCTAAAATTTATCCTCCCTCTAAAATTATTCTCCTTCCATATCCTTTAGCCAAACGGGCCCCAAGGATTCAAGAGAAGAGGAGGATAGTTTTGTTCACAATGGTTTTATATTAGCATGGGGCTTGGTTTTGACTTTCTAAGGTATTTTAGCATTTCTAATCAAAAACTATTAACTCCAGTGGAATGTTAATAATAGTTTCAAAAATAGGATGAAAGTGATATTTTTAAAATGTATACTAAGGTAACAGTATTTCATAGAAAACCTCAGGGTAGGTCATTGAAATTTACCGATAATTTTTCCATTTTAGTTTTCAAGCGTCTTTCAGGCGAAGGAGGCCGCGGCGTGTTGGGAGAGAGAGAGAGAGGAGAGAAGAGAGAGAGAGGCGCGGAGGCAGAATACTAACCTGAGCCACTCTTCGCGTACTCTCCCGTCACCGTATGGATTCTCCTGTAGGTTTAACTTTCAGTTTTCTTTCCGCCGGAGCGTCGCGGTAGGTTTTCATGGCTTCGCATTTGACGCCATCTCGTCTTCTTCATCTTACTGATTCTGAAGCTGCACGGTTCTTTAACCTTGCCTTGTCGAGCCACGCGCAATCTCACGACAACTTCTCTGAGGTACGATAAACTTGTTTATCATTGTACCTTCTCCGAGACATGAATATAACTAGAGCGTACAAGAATTAATGAAAAAATGTTTAGTGGTTTCATTGTATGGGTTTATTGAATTTTGCGTATGGAGAGGGGAGGGAGATAAGTAGTTGGTGGGATGGTTTTTGTGATAACTGGCTCCTTATTCTTCTCCTTTACAGTTATACAAGAATGAACTGAGAATTTGTGAATTTAGGCTTTTAATTTGTACAGAATTGAGAAACCCCAAATATTGTGAGGCGGCTTCCAAATCGTGTCCCGTTGGGCAATGAGATGTTCCCTTTTGATAGATAGGACTGAATTGGACATTGTGGTCTTCTGAATGCTAGTGGAACTTTTTTTTGTATTTCAGGGTATGTCGTATGCACCCATGTAAGCTCTAGCATTTCATTTTGAAACAGTTGGTCTTCCTCAATGCTAATGCAAACTTTGTTTTTTGTTTGTTTCATATGTATTTATATGCCACATGTAAGCTCTATTCACTTCAATGTGAACAACATAGAACTGTTTTATGTATTTTTAGCATTTATTTGTGTACAAACACACCTAAACATCTAGCAGTTGATCTTATGAATGCTAATCGCGGGAACTGTTTTTTGTCCTTTCAGCATATATTGTATGCACACAGATAAGCTCTATACTTAATTTGAAGGTCTTCTGACTGCGAAGGGAACTGTTTTTTGTATTTGATTTTTTATATTTATATGCATAACTTAACTCTACCTATAACTTTCAATACCTCATGCGCAATTTATATGTGGCTTCCTTTCTCTCTTTTGGATGGACGGGTTAGGAGGGGAATTAAGGGTTCTAGGGGAAGAGTTAGTTGTTTCATGGTGTAAATAGATTTTTAGGTGGGGAAGGGGAAGGGGTACACAGGGATTGGGTAACAACATTGAGGCACTTCTCATCCCTTACCTCCCGTTTGACTGGGAGGAAATGGAGAGAGAAATGCTCCTATTTTATTTTTTCTGATGCAATTTGTACCCCTTTAAATAAAATGAGAAGATGAGGCATAAATACCTCAAGTAGTAAAGAGTGATTATATTCACTTTGTTAATTCTCTTAATTCTTGTCAAAAACAAAGCCGAGGAGGTTGACTACTTCTTTTTTTTCTGCCCTCCATCTCCATTTAACTACTTCAATTTGAATTAAACTGTTATGATTTGATTTTTGACTTCGTACATCCCATTGGGTGCGCACACTCTTAGTATACACATGTATATTTTCGATTACAGGGCCTTTGAATGGTTTTTTTATAACGACTTGTAGTAGGAAGGAACGATTTACGTGTACTGGGTTTTGTCTGAAGATTATTGTGTGTGTGTTGGAGCAGAGTTATTAAGGAAAGGCGAGAGGCCATACAGGCGCAAAAGCCTGTGGGAGCCTCAGGCGCGAGGCGGAAGGGTGCGCAAGCGCCTTATGAAAAAAAAAAAAAAAGAAAAAAAAGGGAGCGAGGCGCACATTATCGACATAAAAACAAATAATATATGTTTGATAATGAGATAATGGTGAATTCATTAAAGTACAAATTTTCTTACATATATATATATATAAAAAAATCAAAATAGCAAATCATCCAATCATCATACAAATACTAACAGAACAAACTAGAAAAAAGAAAAAGAAAAAGAAAAACCGAAAAAGTAAAAAACTAGAAAATAGAAAAGTACTGCACAATAATTCTTATGTGGGGAATAAGAAAGAGGAGCGACGCTTAAGCGCCGCTGACGACGATCGATCTGATTTCGCGATGAGCAATATAAGAATCGCATGAGGCGCTGCGAAGCGGCACTAGTGTCCACATGCGTGCGAGTCGCACGGGGCCTGTACGCTAGCCTCAGCGATTGAGGCGAGAGGCGCAGTGAGACGCGCGCCCCTAACAACACTGTTGGGAGGAGGACAACTTGGTCGTATCTGATGCCAAGGCAGGCAGCGCCAATTGGCAATAGAGGTTATGTTTTTTGGACCCATATGGATAATTGCCCATAAGTGCAACTGGTCCAACTATCATATTGTTTGGGGATTTATGATTATGGTCCCACAGTCGAAGAATTCGCGAAAAGGTTTGCCTTTGATTTTTCATGTGTGTTCATCTGATTACCTTTATCTGTCCTTTCAATACTACTTTTATCATTCAATGGAGGTGACTCTTGCCAATTAGGTTTTTTATTTTTGTATACTGACAGGGAAATTGAGCAGTCAATGTAGGAGGCGCTGGAAAGCTTGAAAGACAAGGCATCGATTGCCAACTCTAAGGCCTCTATTATTCGCATCATTCAGCCTTGTCTTATTAGTTCGGATTCGAAGGGGGATACCGTTGTGCTTGTCTATGATTCTGTATGAGAAGGACCTGATAATCATTTGTGAGGCATGCATCCTTTGCCTTTTAATGAGGCAATTCTGGTTCGGATTGGTGCCCCCAAATGACTTCTTTTTGACTTCCTAAAATCCCATCCTGGCCATGTACTTTTTTATTTTGTCATTTGAGACAGTTATCTTCCGTCAAAATACTTTACGATTTCCCAATAGTTTTTGGCCAGTAGGACCCTCTTGCATTAAATGTGTTACTTGGTACTTGAGCAGATGACATTTTGGATTAAACTGACCGTGGGTTTGTTTTGTGCAACCACTTATTTCAAGTGGATTACATTTTTGCATAGATATTGAAAGGCCTTGCTTTGAACCTATTCCGGATCACTGTCGAGTTATTGCTACAAACATCTTTTGTAGGTTTATTCTCATCATATATCTTTTGGATCGTCTTCTTTTTCTTGCTTCCCTTTTTTTTATTTGTATTTTCTTCTTCTTTAATATACTGCTATTTTTTGTAGTGTTGTTATTTGTTGTGTATTTCTATATGCATTAATACGTGCCTTATGGTGGCTATTTTAGGATTCCTGCTTTCTGAATCATGATAGCGACAAATTAATCTAAAGCCAAATGCTGTTAATTTTGCCAACACTCAAATCTGCTTATTAGATTGAAAGTTTATATTTGGATTCTTTTGTTTTTTACCCCAGATAATTATACCCAGACAGTTTCATTTTCCTCGATGCAAGTCCTCTCGAGAATTTATGCAGGTGAGGCTACGTTACTAAGAAGTTGGCACAAAGCTTTAAAATGCTACTTTCACCTTATTTGTCGGGAAAATTTCCATTGATACTCAATTGCAAAGTTTGATGCCTCTGCATATACCGAAAGTTTTGATGCCCTCTGCAATACCGAGAATCCTCAATTTTTGTGGACTTTCACTTCCGAAAAAGTACCCGGGAGAAGAAATAGCTGGGGAACCGCCAGTTACTCCTCACTGGCAACGATGAGAAGATTCAAGAAGAATAAGAAGAAGACAGTTTTATTAACTTCCCGGTGTTTTAATATTAGCATGGGGCTTTGTTTCCGCAGTTGGATTTGGTTGGGGGTGTTTAAATGGCTTCTATGCTTTTTAGCAATACATCAAAAAAGATATGCCTATTTCAAGTATTTGGACAGCATACAAATTGATTCTATGTAACAACAAGACTGAAGCTTAGGCTCAGAGGAGGTTTATGACTAAATTTCATCAGTTTCATTTCAATTTAGTTTATTGTTTCTTTCGTATGGGGGCATTGCGAAAATTAATTTTTTCTTTCAATTATAGTAGAAATTTACGTGCCAAACCTACTTTGATTTCTTGGTTTTGTTTTCTAATCACTAAATTCAAGTCATATTGCACAACTAGTTTGGTCTCTTCACCTCTTGGCTTTTGGTGATAAGTTCTTATTGCCACCCCAATTTATAACAGGCTTTTATCTAGTTGCTTTCTAATATTCTGAATCAAACCCTTTCTCTTTCTTTTGTTAACTTTCCATATCTCTTGCAAGGTTTTGTCCATTCTAACCATAAGCTTGTAAAAACTAATCTTGTGACAGAAGGTGTTTCATCATCAAAATGGCTTATGCTTCTTTTTTTTCCGCCTCAAATGTTCGATTTCTCTTCAAGCCAGGACATGAGTTTGGTTTTACTGATCATTGACAGTGTTTAATTTGTAGTTGTTTTTTATTTCTTTAATTTTTTTTTGGTTATCTTTTTTTGTCGGGTAATGCCTGCTAAAATGATACCAGAGCTTGTGATGATTCTTAGCAGCTCAGTTGATTTGTCCCGGCTTTTTCCAAGTCCTCTTTCTATTTCTTCAAGGGTTAAACTATATAATAATTCATTGATGTGTAATTTATTATTCCTTTAATATTATACTTTGAAGACTGTATTTTTCTGTTTTCGGACTTTTGTGTTGTTATAGTGGCTAGCGATTGTGTTTTGGCATGCTTGTGATAATACTATCGCAGTTGCAATTATCTCATATATTTGTTTCCCTTGTTGAGATCATGTTTTCTTTATGGGAAAATATTGCTATTTTCTCTATGCTTGATCATTATAATTTGCGGTTGGACGTTTCAATTCACATCATCTTAAAATTCAGCAGAACATAGAAATATTTTAGATCTTTATGGCGAGAGACATCAAAAAGCTTCTTGTTAACAGAATAATTCATTTCGTGTTCCATGGCTGTTTATGATTCCCTTTCTATAGTCCTAGGGTTGTGAATGCCTTCTTTTGGATCGCGCGGGTATTTTTTTTCTGTTGTGCCTTGTAATTTCTGTGGCGAGATTCCAACGGCGGCTCGGATATTATTATTTTGGGAGCTTAATTGAAATTTCTTCATGACATTTTAGTTGTTAGTAGAGTATAGTATAGTAATAGTATAATATAATATATAAAGGACGCGGCGTTTCCCCTTCCCCCCCCCCTCCCCCTCCCCCCGTCCCCTTACCGTTCCCCCTCGCCTTCCCCTTTCCCCTCTCTTCCCCCTTTCCTCCCCCCTCACCCCTCCCTCCCCTCCCCACCCCCCGTCCCCCCCCTTACCCCCCCCTCTCCTCCCCACATCTTTCCCCTTTCCCCCTTTCCGATGCCTACCCTCCCCCCTTCCCCCCCTTTTCCCCTCCTTCCCCCCCCCCCCAAACAGGACAAAAACAAAAACCCCCCCTCCCTCCCTACCCCTCCCCTCCCCCCCCCCCTTCCTTGTTCCCTCTCACTTTTTCCCCGTCGCCACACTGTCCATTCCCCGCCCCTCCTTTCCCCCCCCCTTCCTTATTTTCCCCTTCCCCGCCCACCCCCCCCCCCAGAGACCCCCCCCCCCTCCCATCCCCGCCTCTCCACCCACTCCGCCCTGCCGCCCCCCTCCGCCCACCCCTCCCCCCCCCTCCGGCCCCCTCCCCCCCTATCTTCCCCCCCCACCCCGCCCCCCCTCCCCCCCTCCCCCCTCCCCCGGGTAAGAAGACAGTAGACCGCTCCCTTCCCCGCTCTCTCTCCGTGCCCCCCTCCCCCCCCCGCCCCCCTGCCCCCTCGTCCCTGCCTCCCCCCTCCCCTTCCTTCCCCCCCCCCCCCTATCAAGTTTCATCCCACCCACCACACTTCCACCCCCCCCCCTCCCCTTCCCCGCCCTCCCACCCCGATCCCCGGCCCCTCCCCCCCCATCTTTTCCGCCGCTCCCCACCCCCCCCACCCCGCGCCCACTGGATTCTTTTCTCCCTCTCCGGGGCCCATGCTGCCCCCCCCCCCCCCCTCTCCCTCCCTTTTCTCCATCCTAATCCTTCCTCCTCCCGCTGTTCCCCCCTTTTCCCGTAGAAGTTTTCCCTCCCCGTTGCTTCCCTTCCCCCGGTTTCCCCATTCCTACCCCCTCGCCGCGCTTCCCGCTGCCCCCCCGCTCCTCCTCCACCCCAAGCCTCCTTCCCCTCCCGCCCCCCTTTGTGTCCCCCTCCTCTCACCCCCTCCTCCGCTTCCCCCCGCCTCCCTCCCCCCTTCCCCGCCCCCCCCCCAACCCCTTCCCCCCTCCCCTCCGTCCCTTTCCCCCCCCGTTTCACCCATCCCCACCCCCCGCCCCCCCCCTTACGCGCCGCCCCCCCCATATTCCCCCCCCCACCCCCCCACTTCTTCCTCCTCCCCTCCCGCCCTCTTATCACCCCCTCACCCCGCGCCTCCCCGCTTCCTTATTTCCTGCTGTCTCCGACCCGCCCGTTGCCCTCGCCCCCCCCCCCATGTCCCATGATTCCCTAATCCCATTTCCTCCCGCCCTCTTCCGGCATATCCCCTCCTCCCCCCCATCCACCCTCCCACCCCTGAAATATTCCCCCGCCCTCCTCTCCCTCCTGTTCTTGTTCTCCCCTATCTCCACCCTCCCAGCGCTGTCCCCCCACCTCCCCTCCCCTTCCAGCCCTCCCTCCTTCCCGCTTCCGCTGCCTTCCCCCCCCCTCCTTCCCCCAACTCCTGTTCCCCGTCCATCCCCCCCTCCTTCACCCTTCCCCCTTCCCCCTTTTCCTTTCCCTTCCTCCCTCCCCCCCGCCTCCCTTTGCGCCTCCTTGCCAAACAGATATTGTAATCCGGTGGATAAGTAATACAAAAAATTTGCTCAGCCGAGGGGCCTTTGTTTATTTGATTTTATTTTTTGTCCTTTTGGAGACAATTAAAGACGTTTGGATCTGGACCCTTTGAATTTTGGGTTAGTTCATTTTACCTGATCCAAGTTTTACTTTAGTCCTTATAGTTTCACCTTTCATCCAAAATCTAACACCGTCGGACCAAATGATTAAACATTGGCATTGCTAAAATTGGTATGGTTTACTATATCCAAATTAAACTATAGAACTAAAATGAAACTTTAGGCAAACTCACAGATTAATTTCCCTTCGAGTTTGACAAAGTTTATTTTAGGTCCTTTTAATTCAATTTAAAAGGGGAATTAACCTTCTTTTTTTATTTAGAATAAAAAAATATTGTTGTGACTTGTATTTATTTATAATTTTAAGTTTAACAACTTGGGCATATGTCTTTTGAACCGTTAGTGATAATTTTATAATGTGGAAAAAAATAAATTAATTGAATGGTAAAAAAGTTCCATCAAGGAATAAAAATTTAAAAAATTAAAAAAATCTACATAAACAAAAAAAACAGAGCGAAAAACGTTCAACCAGTATGTCGTTTGATCAAAAACTTGAGATGCGTAATACTTTTAGTATAAGGTTGCTGATAGTCTACTAATGATCCAGAAATTAAAACAAAGTATGGAGATTTTTTCAGATAACCCAAAATTTCTACGTGATGCAAAATCATTTTGTACATTAAGAAATAATGATAAATGAATCTATTTTATTATTAAAATATAACTCTCATTTGATGTTTACACACTTCATTTTGAAACTTTACATTTTTTTATGCGAAAATCCCTCCATAATTTGGCTTTCCAGAACCACAAATATAACTGCCTGCGATAAAGTTATAATTGCACATATCGTGTGCTTATTCTCTAGTGTAAAGAAAATGCGGGGGAGATTTTTCAAAAAAGTATGTCTGACGTGGTGATTTTGGAAAATATCAGCATCCACACTGCTATTCTAGCAACGAGTATTGACAAAAAAAAAACA
>VIGQ01001014.1:10000-26482 GCA_009663005.1 Actinidia chinensis | reverse complement strand
ATACGGGTTGCTTAGAAAAATCAGCTTTTTGTTGCATTTTTTTTAACATTTTGGGGCTGGCAATTTTTACTTATAATAAACCACTATCTTGAAGGGCTAGTAGCATGCAGAATTATTAGATAATGCAGTTAGTTGTTCACTTTTTGACAATTTCTTTCTACGAGATCTTCATTTGACTGTAAGTCCCATCCCCTTGCAAAGACCCCCTTGAGGTGGGAGTTATAAGGATCTCACGTAAACAGGGAGAGGTACAAGCAGTGGTCATCACCACGTGGTGTCCAAACCTTATTTGGTAGGGCCACTCACCTCGTGGAAAAACACAAATCACAGTTGGCATTTCAGAAGGTAGGAATATTTGATTTAACTTTGTTTTAAATGGAAAACAATAGTCAACCTGAAAGAAAAATAGAAAAACAGAACAGAAAAGAAGGAAAGAATGGTGTCTAAGTTGTTTAAAAGCATGTTTCTTCATCCAGGTATTGTTTTTTGGCTATGATCATGTTCAAAACGTACACAGTTGTGGTAGTTAGACTCAATAAAAGACAATATTAAAAATTTATTTCACATTTTTGATTTTTAACAATGGACTTGTGTATTTACAATATTCTTATTCGGTCAGCATGCCATGGAATTTCTGTTATTATGTGTTCTTGTATGGGGATCAAGGAAGAGATCATAGTGAGTATACAATTCAACATAGGCTCTATCATCAGGAATTGACAACTTCTAGCTCATTTGTTTTTGAGGATTCCCATTGCCATGCCATAGTTTAATCTCTGAGGACCCTCATTTGTGTCAGCAGGTTTTTTGGAGGGGGCATTATAATCTAATACAATAGTTGATGTAGTTTTATTATCGTATTATGCAACAAGGCTAAAACCCCCCTGCTTTCGTTGTTGTAGAGAGCCATCACCAAAAGGACAAACAAACAATTGAAGAAATATGGCGACCTCATTGTGGGGACTAACATATGGAGCACTCTCTCTCTCTCTCTCTTCTCTGCTCTCTCTCTCTCTATATATAAGCTTAATATATATATATATTATATATATATGCATACTTTTTATAAGAGAGAATTTAACTAACAATTTTTCTCGGCTTTGAAAAAAAAATATTGAAGCACATAACGCCTAGGAGTATCAAACAGCACTTGAAAACAGCCCATTTCGCCAGTAATCAGTACTGTGGACCACGACCCGATTTTATAGGTGGCCTCGCTTAATTGGATTATGTTGTATAACAGACCCATACAATTTATGCGCCCTTCTTGGACTGGAAGTATCTATATCAACATTATATGACAATGTGTTCGATCTAATCTTGAAAATTTCTATCATGATATTGTCACTGCCAAAATCTGATAGGCAAGAAGGCGGGATAGGCTTATCAGTTGGATAGGCCGTAGTATGTCCGATTGGCCACGAGCATGACCGGATGACCCACCCCCTATCTAAAATCTAGCTCTACAAGGTCATAACGGCAAAGCATGCAGGGTAACATGCATGTGTTGAACGCATGGATTTCTATGGACTTCCTTCTAATTTAGCGCAAGAGTGTGGATCTAACATGGCTCCGAACGGGCATGTGCTTCTAGGACTTTATCTGTGCCAAAACATACATGGATTGTAGTACTTCTATTGTTCCAAACACATTAATTTCTTGGAATTTTAGGATTTCTACACCCAGCTGAAGAAGTATGGATTTCTATTGAGCAAACAAGAATGGATTTCTATGGACCGTTCTTCTATCTTTGTGGGTGGAGCACGGACATTTTCTATATTTTTGGTGAGCATGGACTTCTTATGTCAAGAATGTATGCTTTTCATTTTGCATTCGAGCACAAATGTTGAGCATAGATTTCTTGTTCAATAAGTATGGATTTAGGGACATTGGTCGAACGATATTTATGGACTTTATTTTGTGCCAAACACACTTGAATTTTTATTACATTCTATAGTTTGCCAAAAACACATGGCTTTTATGGATTCTATCGACTTTTCTACTTTATGGAAATTTGGAATTCTACTTATGCTCAAACAATTATGGATTTTTGGATTGTGTTGGAATGAGGATGCATTTCGAGGAAATCTTTTTTTGTGCCGAACATGTATGATTTATCTGTATTTATATTTTTGCGAACAATGAACTTATGTTGAAGAAGTATGGATTTCTATTAGGAGCTGAACACACATGAGATTCTAGGGAATTCTTTATGTCGGATACATGTTTTTTGACTATTTTGAGTTGAGCACGAATTATGTTACGCATGGAAGCTGCAGCTAATTAGGTCATTGCACTGGCCAAAGTTTTGGCAAGGAGGAGTAAGCACTATTTGTTTGCTGATCTTTGTCTCGATGTTTAGTGTGTTTATAAATTTTCGTCAATCCAAGTTAGGTGTTGTCTTATTCCAAACATTTTAACTATCTATGATGAACTTGCCTGTATGAATTGCTTAAAGGGCATTTGCATTACCATGTTGTGTGGAAGGGAAAACATCTGAATTGGCAGGGGTTTGTTGGGATTATACCCAACTTTGTATAGATTCTACTATAAGTTGCATTGAGGGAACAACATTGGTAATGTTGCTGCCTGTGTCGCACTTAAGCACATGAAAAATACTTTTGCATTTGAAAGATCTAGAAGTGCTTGTTTGTCATGTAATTTTATGAGCTTGCTCTTCAAATTTTTCAAAGGGATTCTAAAATAATTCCAACAGTTCCAAAATTCATATGTTTATTAGCAGGCTAGCATTTTACTTAAGTCTAGGGTAATGAATATGATGCATATCTTCTCCCGAAAATTGATGAACTTTGAAAACAAATATCAAAGGCTCTAAAGTTCTTTTGGCGGGAAATGGAGTGAGGAAGATTAAGCTTTTCTTTTTCTAGGAGACATCTTAGTGCTAAATGGGGATAATTCCCTGTTTCTAAGTTCTTTGAGATGGGAAATGGAGTAGGAAGATTAGCTTTTCTTTTTATAGGAGACATCATTAGTGCAAAAATTGGGGATTATTCCATGTTGATGCCCTCATCTCCTCGATTGGCCATTGAAAATAGTTCAGGTGCTGTGACCATCATTATTTTGTGGACCTAATTAGCTTGATTTTATCTTGAAATCTGCACTACAGGTGAATCCCAATTTGTAACAAAGGACGAGTTATTCGGGGTTTTTTGCAAACAGGGAGAGATGGAATGGTGGTCGTGCCACTGGTGTTAACAAAACTTCCTTGTAAGCTGTCACCTTGTTGATAGCACAAATCAAGTCCAGAATGGAAAAACAGATGCGATGTTGCCGTTCGAGTGTATGTGGGATGACCCAAAGAAAGAGGCGGTGATTAATTATCATTTTCTCAGTACATAAGATGGAAACTCAAAAGAATTGGTATTTATGGCTGTAATCCTTAATAGTTGCATGATAGATAGTATACTAGTTCAAAAACAACTTGTATTACTTATTGTTAGCATAGTTTTGCGCTATTACAAATATATAGGTCATGGTGTCTGTCCAAATTGAAAAGAGTTACCCCTCCTCAATTACTAAGGTCTTTGCTAGATTAAAATGCATATACTATAATTGTTGTCGGAGGAAAGAGATGCTGAGGGGGGGGTGGGGGGTGGGGGCGGGGGGGGGGGGTGGGGTGGGGGGGGGGGGTGGCGGGGGGGGGGGGGGGGGGGGGGGGGTGGGGGGGCATGGGTGGGGGGGGGGGGGGGGGGGGGGGGGGGCGGGAGGGGGGGGGGGGGGGGGGGGGGGGGGGGGGGGGGGGGGGGGGGGGGGGGGGGGGGGGGGGGGGGGGGGGGGGGGTAAAAAACAGGGGGGGGGGGGGGGGGGGGGGGGGGGTTTTTTTTTGAGAAAACAAAATAGAGCTGCTACGAGGGGATGTTAGTTGATCAAACGAGGTAGGCTGATTGTATACGAATTTCGAGTTACTCAGATGCAAGTACACACCGGTATTGGTGCTGATGATACCATTAGCTTAAATGATACCAATAATAACAATGAAACTAGTATTGGGCCTTAAATATGCAAATCGGTATGTGCTTTACCTGCAGACTTTTAAGAACTATTATTGAATTTTAATATGTATTTATATGTCTTTCTTCTAGATTTGTAAATGCCTCGGGCCTAGGATTCAAGAAGGGTCCACTTCTATCATGTGACACCACCAACAAACAATCAAAAAGATGCATTGAAGGTAAAATGTATCAAGTCAGCAAAGGTGGACCATAACAAGAAATATTATTGTTTCAGTTAGATCAGTTATGAAATAGTTTTTTTGTCAATTTAGGCATGTATTTGCTTATTAGATAATTGCACAATAAATCAGAAACAGCAGCACATCATAGAAGTTCATGTTGTGATTCATAGTTTGCAGAATGAGGGTTATGATTGTTGCAGTAGCTTACTAGTACCATTCTGCATCATTATTTGCTGGTCATCTCTTTTACTTTTATCCAATGAGATCTCCCTTTGAATTAGCTATTTCTATGTGTTATGGGCAATTTGAAAATATTAACAGGAAAAAAGGGGGGGGGGGGGGGGGGGGGGTTGCTGATGGAAGGAAGGAGGTCAAGCGTCTATGACAATAATTGGCCTCTCATGCTTAAGTCGGACCTGCTCGACCACAATAGATACAATAAAAAGGGCTTAAATTAAAATCTTGAGGTAAAATGTTAAAATGATTATAGGTGCGTAAAATTACCATCTGTTGGGAGATTGATTCCTAGATTGGAAGTCTTTGATAAAAACTACCAAACAAAAAGTTGATTGAATACGACTTCAATCACTTTGTTGGTTAGTTTTTATCTTGCCTTACAAGAAGAAGATCATATACATAGTCCTTAGTTTTTATGGGTATTAACTCCACTATCTCATCTAAGAACAATTGCTTTTTTCACCAATTATAGGTTTGCAAGAGAAAATACATATTGATGACGCTTTCAAAAAGTTATGGTGCATAGCGGCTGGGACTGGCAACTGAGGCCGCACATTGTACTGACCATTTTTAGGCAAAAGAGGTGTCGCCTATAGATATAAATATTTGTTTTTGTTTTGCTATTTTTTTTATTTGTTTCTTTCCAGTTGATGGTCATGGTGTGTCGCTTTAAGATTATGTTGTCTCTGTTAAAAATATTAAAGTTTTGGATTTATAGGTGAGCAAAATTTTGAAATTATGGGGTTGTGGAATCCTCTTTCATGGATCATAGAGTGAAGCTATTGTCCTATTATGGACTTGAGTCTCATTCTCTCTTTCTTTTTTTGCTTGCTAGTGAGTGTCTCTCTCTTGTCATCAAAGGTTTCTTCTGTCTTTCTGAGAATTGGTTGCTATTATATATTTGATTGTAGGGGAACATAATATTAAGGAGGTTTTCATAATAGAAGATGTGTGTACTCGCATTGAGACGGATGAGCAGGTATTTGACCATTTTGGCACAAGCAGCTTGAAGAAAAAGAGGGTCGCTTAAATAAAAATCTTGGTTTTGTTATTCATTAATTTTTTGGTACTTTTGTGATGGTTGGTCTTACTTAGATTTCTGTTTATTTATGAAAAACCTTTGATAAATCTGTGTGGTTATTTAGATAGTTTAATTTTTTTGTATTTTTGTAGGAAAGCGGGATTTTGAAGTATGAGGAGTTTTTGTGGAATCATTTCATGGTGATGGAAGCAGCAAGTCTTGCAACTTTTAGACACAAACTCTAATATCTTTGGTCTCTGTTGTGTTTAGCGTGGGTCTCTTGTTATTCTCATCTGTTTGGTTGTGATTAGTTAGTTTTGATTGTAGGAGGACATACCGAATGGAAGGTTTTTAGAATTTGAGATGTCACAGGAGGGACTTGCAACTGAGGCGCTAAAGATAATTTTGTTAGCATATTTGTTTTTTTGTTTTAATTTTCAGTTGATTGGTCATGTGGTCTCACTCTAGGATTTATGTTCTTGATGTTTCTTTTTTTTATGTTATCTATTGATTTTGTTGTTTAGTTTTGGATTTTGTAGAGAACAAGATTTGAAGTCTTGGTGGGGTTTAGGTGGAGTCTCTTTCATGAGCATAGAAGGTGCATCTATTATGGCCATTGCACTAGCCAAAGTTTCGTCAATGGAGGAGTAAGCACTGTCTAGTTGTTGCTCTTTGTCTCAGGTTGAGAAAACTTATGATCTTTTGAATAGTCAGATGCTCAAGATCAGATGAGTGAAGGTATTTCTTTATGTTTTCCTGGTGACTTAGATAGTCAAAAATTATAGTGTTAATCATTGTGTTTTGTAAATTTTTGTCAACCTGATGAGGTGTTTGTGACGGACCCGACCCTCCAGGGCCGTTAATACATACCTAAATTCGCCTTATTTTTCCTCAAATATAAATCAGAGCACTATTTTCTTCAAATATTAAATAGTCTCCAAATGTTTCTTAATACAAAAAAGAATCAAAAATCTGTAAGTCTTTCCCTCGACCCATATCTCGTACTACCGAACTAAACGTCCCGGCCTGAAAAAATAATTAAGCAGGGAAGATACAATACAACGGAATATGCTCAACGAATCAATAATGGCTCAACAACAAAGTCAGCGTTAGTACAACGAATCAATATTCATCTAAAGAACTCAACCAGGTCTGTCCTGAGACAGATAGTTATCGGCCTCATCCACGTCTCCAAGCTCTCGGCTTTTCCGGTCCGTAGTGGAAACTATGGCAGCTCCACTCAGTACATGTACCATTCAATTCATAGATTAGCCATCACACAATAAAACATCATACATATCACGATGCCAACAAAATACCATGGATTTCAACAGAGAGCACACATGCTCAAGAGGAATACAAAATCAGATATTTTTAGCAAAAACACGTGGAGTTAGAAAGCATAAGTGATACTCCTGTTACCTCAAATGAAATAACAACAATAGAATGAGATCTGGCGCCCATGATATCATACTAAAATTTTACCTTGATTCCGACATCCTCTCACGTTGATCTACACCCATATCTTTATTATCAAAGAGTAACCACACCAAAATAATTTCTCCAAGTCTCATATGTCTGTCTTTTCTCTCTTCTCCTCCTCTCATGCCGTGCGCTCTCTCTCTCTCTCTCTCTTCTCAGACTTCTTCTCTTCCCTTTCTTTAATACCACACATAGAAACAACCCAACTCAACCAAATCATTTCAAACATAATCATCACATCATTTTTCTTTCTCTTTTTCTTTCCTTTTTCCTTTGTCTTTCTTTTCCACCGACGGAGAATCTGTCCATTCTCTAATAAAAAGTACACTTGTCCCTCCATCTTTTACATAATTATAGTACCTTATTAAACTTAAAATATATTCCTTTTTTTTTTTTTTTTTTTTTTTTTTTTTGTTTTGTATTTATTTATCCCAAAGTTATAAATTCAATTATAACCCAAAAGATAAAATGGGTTCTTACAGTGTTGGTGGGGTTCTTATTCCAACAATTTTACTATGATAAATTTGGTTTAACGGATTTGCCTTACCATGTCGTATGGCAGGGAAAACCACCTGATTGCCAGGATTTGGTGGGGTCCTCATCATTTAGAGGTAGTTTTGATGGCTGCAAACAGCCTCTGAACAAGGAGGTAAATAGATATGGCTACGAGAGGATGTAGGCTGATCGAAAAGACGTAACGCAATTAGTTTATGAATTTTATAGTATATAAGATGCAAGTGCAAAAAACAATATATATAGGCTTCGATCCTCAATAGCTGAAATGGATGCACATAAGAAAGAATGAAATTTTCGTATCAGAATGACATTTATTAACAATACGCAATTTAATATGCATTTCTATTAATTTTTCATCTGATTGTCCTATTAGTTTTGAAAAGAGACACGGGGCTAACATTAGGGGTCACTCCTCCAGTAACACTGATAAGCAAAAGATCTAAAGGTAAAATGAATAAGCAAAGTGCCATTATGCTTTGAAAATAGCTCATTTTTTTTAATTTTTTTTGTAATTACTTGATAAAATATTGAACATTTCACACAATAATTCAGGAATAGATTCAGATGTAGAGTTGTGTTGTGATTGAAAAATTTAACGTAAATTGGAAGTGAGGGTTTAAAATTCTTGGAGTATACCAGGGTACCATCTATTATCATTATTCAATATTCTTTCTCTTACTATTTATTTAGGTAGATCGCAATTTGGAATTACTCTTACTATGTAGTATGCGATTTGAAAATATTTAACAGGAAGTTCACCTAATGGAGGAAGGAGAGTCCGTGAGTCATGAAATTCACATGCCTCATGCCTCTATTTGACCCACCTCAATACAAAGTGCCAGATAATAACCAAGGGCTAAATCATGAGGTATGTGAAAATGATTGCTGGGGAGTACTATAACCTTGTTGTAAATATCATTTGATTCAATAGTTTGAAGGTTCTATCGGTATCTTGATTACTAGATGTAGAAAACCATAAGAATTCAATCACTCTTTTTGTTTTAGAGTTCTTATGTATAGACGCAACGTGCAGATGCATACAATCATGTATGAGGTTGTGGGGGAGACTTTGGCAGAGAGATAGGAAGAGAAAGTATGGGGTGGAAGGAAAAAGTAGCGATGGAAAGCAGAGTACATTGCTAGACTGAGAGTAATGGGCTAGTGGTATCATCAGTCCAACACCTTATATTTGTTAGGCATTTTAGGAGTGGTTTTTGTGAACATTAGAATTTGGCTATGGTGGCATTGTTGATTGTTAAGTTTTCTTCAGATATTTTTTTTTTTACTTCTTGTAACAAATTGCCTACCTTCCATGAAGAAAGCACCTTAAAAGTATTATTTTTGTTTTGTGCAGATTACTAAACTGCGAGCTTGCCGGTTGAATGGGCAGTTTTTCTTTATAACATCATGAATTTACATTCATTGATTTTGAAGTATCCTATATACGCTAAGTAGAAAAGCTTTGGGTTTACTTTTTAGCAAAGGGTACGAAAGATAATCATTCAGTAAACTATTTAAGGAAGTAATCTCTTGCTAACTATCATTTGGTGAACTATTCATCTGCAGTTTTCTTTCAAAAAGTGAAAATGATTCGGTTGCAACCCCCTAAAATACTTATCCACTCAATCAAAGACTTGTTGGGTTGACTCGGTGCTATAGAATTACGGGTGTTAACGAAATGTGAGGATAACTAAAATAGCATCGAAAGCAGGGAGACCTTATGTGTGATGACACACAGGAAAATCCTCTCCTCCTATAGATATCGTTGCTTTTAATAGAGAAAATTTTAATTGACAATTTTCTCTATTTTTGATATGAAGAATAACGCCTAAGGAGGAGAAATGCAAGCTGTTGTTCTATACAATGAAGCCACGGCAGTCAAACAGCGTTTTGCCATGTAATCAGTCCTACAACCCGGTTCGTCATGTCAACAAGCTTGTTTTCTATACAACATGTTCTTTTGGCCTCAACTTTTTACGGACCCATTTAAAAGTATGACGGACATTCAATCAACTGTGCTTGTGTGGGTTGTCATCAGTTGATCGGAAATCAACGTCCTCAACCTTCAAACTGGCCTACAATTCAAACCATCTTACAATGACAATCACAATTCGTTAAATAGTTCAGTACAAATAAGGTTCCCCTTTACTAAGATGTGTGGTCCCAATAGGACGTTATTGTTTACAAAGATCTTCAATCGCAAGTATTGACTTAAGTAATTACACTAGAATAGCATAATCAATATGATTTGTACACATGCATATGACATTTCTCAAGGAAGATGTGTATTGAATCCTATTGTTTTTCGAAATCTGAAAATTTATGTTGTGATTTGTCATGAAAAATCTGGGCGGCACGAAGGCTAGATCGCGGAATGTGGTGGGGGCCTTATCGGTGGGATAGGCCTAGTACGGATGAATTGCCTATGAGGCTGGATAAGTCGGATGGACAGTTGGTGGCCACGGCGTACGACTTAGATAGGCCCCACCAGAACCTAAATCTACATGAAATAACGGCATAGCATTGGCAAGGTAACTTGTGTGGACTCATATTTTGTGCCCACAACGCATGGATTTGTATGGATTTTTATTTTTTGCCAAACAAAAACATGGGATTTTCATGGTTTCTATGGACTTCTTCAATTTTATTTCTACAGTATGAATTTCATACATTGCTACCAAACGGGAAATGAATTTCTATGAACTTCTATTTTGTGCCATACACATTGCGATTTGTATGTCTTTCTTATGTAATTTTTTTCCAAACACTGGATTTCTGGATTCTACCGACTTTTTTACTTTAGGGGAATTTCTACGGACTTCTAATGCTCACCGTTATGGATTAACCTTATGATGATTGGGCAATGGATTTCTATGGACTTTCTTATTTTGGCCGAACAAAAAAAACTTGGGATTTGCATTTATTTCTATCTTTTTCAAACAATCGGATTTTTAGGATCGCTCTCGACACTTCTACTCAATTGATTTCTAGGGACTTCACTTTATGCTTGTTTTTAAACAAGTTATGAATTGTATGTAGTTCTCCATACATGGATTTGTCTGTCTTTCTATATTCTCCAAGACACATGGATTTCATAGATTTTACGATGTTTCTAATTATGATTTCTATGGACTTTCTATGCTCAACAATTATGAACTTACCTTGTGAGGAATCATGCAAGGATTTCTTGGACTTCTATTTTGTGGCAAACAAGTTGGATTTGCATGTAATTATTCTTTTTCAATCATGGATTTATGGATTATATGGACTACTTTACTCAATTGATTTCTACGGACTTTTACATTTGCTAAAAGGTATGCATTTTATATGTTGTGCATTCGCACTACTTCTACTCAATTGATTTCTACGGACTTCTACATTATGCTAAAAAGGTATGCATTTTATATGTTGGGCATTCGCACATCATTTCTGTGGAATTTCTATTTGTGTCAAACACGCTTGATTTGCATGTATTTCTATCTTTTTAAAAACAATCATTGGATTTCTGTGAATTCTATTGACTAATTCTACTCAATTGATTCTACGGATTTCACTTTAGTGAAACAATAGGATTTGTATATATTTCTCCTATATTACGTTGGGATGTATATTTTCTATATTTTCCAAACACCACATGAGATTTCTTGGATCTTGGACTTTTTTCTCCTTTATGGATTTCTATGGAATTCTAATGCCCAACGTATGGATTATAACCTTGGGCGAACATGCAAGGAGTGCTATGGACTTATTATTTTGCCAAAACAAGCTTGGATTGCATGTATTTCTATCTTCTTCAAACAATCATGGATTCTAGGATTCATATGGACTACTTCTATCAATTGTTCTAGGGACTTCTACTTATGCTGAACAGGTAGGATGATATGTTGTGCTGAACGCACATGCATTTATGTGGACTTTTATTGGTATCACACACGATTGATTTGTGTATTCTAATCTTGTAATAAACACACGGTTTCTATGGATTCCATGGACTTCTCCTATTTTATGGACTTTCTATTGGACTTCTCATATATGCTAAAAGGTACGATTTTATATTTACCCAATAGACATGATTTCTATGGACTTCTATTTTGTACCAAACACATATGGAGTTATATTTATAACCTATTTTTTGTCGAATAAATTAGATTCTAGGACTCTTCTACTAATGTATTAAACAGTTTTCTATTTATCTTTTTGAGGGCAATTACTGACTTGAGCATCGGAGTGCCCCCAGCCAATTTACCGTGGGCACAACGAAATCTCTTTTGCCAGATGTCGGGTCGTTGTGCCATTCTTGGACTTAGTCAAATCGTCTTGGAAGTGTTGAGCCAAGCTCTGGTAAGATCGGAGGAGCCTGCCGAGCTCACGACACGTGGGGAATATTCCAAGGGATATCCATGAAGGCATCTAGAATGCTTTGGTCACACACCCAAAACGGTTTAAGGTAAGGATAATACATTTAAACATTTCTAATCCCTTGATGGCTATGAATTACTTGGGAGACAAAGTTCCCCCGGCCGACCGCGTTGGGCCGCTAACCGGGTCTCTTTTTTAGATCTCGGACTCCCGGTGGATCCGATTATGTCTTGTTGGGCTTTGATCATCATCTAAGTACGTGTGATTTCGTCCTCTAAAAAATTCTGCGTTTCCTATGTGGTATTTGATTACTTTAAATTATGCCTACATCAATTTGCGTAGGAGGAACTTTGCCTTTCTACACTGCTTGGTTTGCACAGGACAAGCACAACACCATTCCTACTTTACCTATAGAATTGAACCAGACAGTCAGTTAAGTTACAAAATTGATGCTTCATCAAGCTTTTCTCAGAAAAGCGTGGACTTTTGAATGGCATTAAGCCAGATAGGAGGACTGAATGGATGAAAATGACATATCATGACATCTAGGCTGGTATGAACAAACAAAATTTGGTCAGGTTTTTACATAACAAATGTGATAAAAGTGTCTAGGATGGTAATTAACACTAATACACAAAGATATATATATCATGATAGAGATTACCACACTCCACTTCCTCTTACTACTCATCCACACACACTTATTACTAACTTACACCACATTATATCATCTAACAACAATAATAAAAAAATAGTAAACCTTCAACAGATATGCTTGCTCACTTCGACCGGATGCTTAATCTGTTGTTTGCTGTTAGGTCTCATCCATGCTATAGTTGTCTTTCTTATAGGCTTGATGCTGCTTCTGTTTGTGTTCTGTAAGTAAAGTTTTCTTAACCCACAACAAGACAAGAAGGAAACAGAGAGATCCATTGGCTGGCACTAGTACAATCAAAAAAAAACCGAAGAGAAACAAAACAAGGGTAACCAGGCCATAGGCCACACCTTTAAAGGCTCGAACTGATCTAGTACAACTTCAAAACAGAAGTAGAGATAATCCATTCAAGGCAAAGAAGCCAAACTCTGCTGATTTCTCCCACCAATCTCCAATGAGCTCATCCTTTTCGTAAGACCCCAAAGCAGCTGAGCAAAGAATCAGGGACCCCTGGCTTTTGATTCAACACGCATCAAACCACAAATTGATATATAGGTGCTGCTAGAGCCAATTTATACACATCCCTATGATAAGAAAACTCTCATATGACGAATAGCCCATCAAGTCGGCCCCTCATGCGTGGTATTCTCTCACTGACACATTTATGTAAACAATCTGGACCACACAGTGTAGAATATCTACATGCGAAGAACCTGCTCATGAGATTCAAGATTCGTGATTGCAAGGAACACAACTCAATTACACTCCCCCCCTAAGATTCCAGCAGCATAACCAAAGGATGAAGGTGGCCTCTAGGAAGCATTTTTTTTGAACCAAACATGCATGCCAAGGGGCTATACACCCTAGATACTGCTGATAGCTTCCAAGCATTTAAATAGGAAAACCCACTCGCTGCAGGGTCCATAGCACACTGTCCTCCGCAGCCCATTGGGCTGAAATTGGCCACTGCCGTGCAAATAATGTCGAAAACGTTAGGCAAGTAGAGACCACCCACATTTACCAACCACCCTGTCCCCAAATTTTTATAAAGGGGCCCCACAGGATGCCAATTGTAAGCATAAAAAGTGTCCCTCCCCATTACCAACAAGGTGCCTAATCAAAAGGGCTGCCCCAACTGCCCGAGCTTAAACAACCTCCTCATGTCCAAGAAGAATCCTGGGGGAGGACATATGCCACAAGCGTTGTGTCCAATAACAAAAGTGTCCCATATATTATGTAATACCTACAAAATATCCACACAGATGCTGTACATAACCAAATAACTTGAACAAAATCATAACCTAAAATTACCTATTTCTGATTCTCTGAAACAAGAATCCAGAATCCACAATGCCCGCATTGGACAGCAATTTTGACTCCAAGCCCAATTTGCAATATTACTTTCACGACAACATGTGATGGTGATAAATATAAAATCACATCAATCAACAATTAACTTACCCTATCTGACCTGATTGTGCTTCGAATGAAGATTCGGGGACCCCCTAGTTTCCAAAATAGCAGATATTTTCAGACCCTGAAAAACGATCATACGTCAGTAGAAGCAAAAATTGCGTTTCAAAACGCCAAATTGAACAAGAAGCCTTCATTGTTCGGAATTGGATCACGGGAACCAAGAAAAATGGAAAGCAGAAGAAAGAAAGAAGAAGACTACTACTGGCAAAATGTGCCAAAAACGAAGCCAGAAGTCTGAAATCTAAATAGAGAGAGATAGAGAGATCACAAGTCACAATGGGGTCGGTGTGACCTCGCGAATCGTTAGTTCGTTGCAACGTTCAATTCTGTCCAAGCCAAAAGAGTTTACACCCAATTAAACATAAATTACACTGGACCCCTCCTGCATTGTTATCCTAAACTTCATTTAACACTTTATTCTAATTTTCAATCTATTCTTACATGAGAAGCATATAGCCTCTTTATTACTCAATAAACCTTTGGTGATAACCAGAACTTACATTAGAAGTAATCAAAGTTAAAGAGTTTTGATTAATGCAATTACAAGTATCGAGGATACAAAGAGATTTTGGTAAATAAAAGGTCTAAAGGTAATTTATTATCCTTTTATAGTACACCTTCATGCATTTTGTTTTGGTTTGGGTTTTGGTTCTGGTTCTTCTCAAATTCCACTCGTTGTATTTTATCCTCGCTTTCAAAATAATTTATAACTATTTGCAAAATTTGATAGTAAAAAAGTCGTAAATGTCCAAACGATATTAAGTTTATAAAAAAAGTCTTAAATGCCTAGCAAATATCTTCTTCTATTGGTAAAATTTCAATTATCTCACTTGAGGTTTCGGGACAAGTACAGACACCTCGTTATGGTTATAAAATATCACTGATTATATCTTACTTTGAAAGTATTATCAAACTCACTATAGCCTTAATTTTTTGACAGTAATAACAGATTGCATTTATATTCAAGACTTTCATATTTTTTCTCAATACAGTTATTAAAATAGATAGATATTATTTTTTTTTCTCAGAATACACTATTCATTTAATTTTTCTTGTAACTAATATTATTTTTTAATTTATCATTTTTTGTAATAAATACTAAAAAAACTAGTAATACATGACCAATTTTGGGGTATGATAATGTTAAATTCAATGATAAAGTACATTTTTAAGTACATTAGATTACCGTAACTTGAAAAATTAAACTATTTAGATTATTTTTTTAAGCATTACTAATAAAAAATTAAATTCAGATATTTGGTATAAATAGTATTGTTTAAGAAAAAAATAAATTATCATTTTTTTAGAATAATTTTGTTTAAATTTTGTAACAAAAATTATTTTTTAAGTATGTTTAGATTATGAGTACTTAAAAAAAATTATTTATATTATTTTTATAAAAAAAATAGTTATTGATAAGAAATTTATATGAATAAATAGAATTTTTTTGAGAAACAATAAAAATTCTATCTATTTTAATTGATATATTGAGAAAAAATATATAGTGCTTGGGTTATTTTATAGCGGGTGAATAGGTATTCACAAAACAAATGAGGGATATCCTTATTATTTTTTGGTCAAAATTGGATTACACCAAAAAAATCTATGAATGAAGTTGACAGAATAGAATGGGATGGAAATCTTGATATTATTTTTAAAAATAAACGCAGGCAACTGTGTTTCTAAAACTATAAGGAGGGTCAGTGAAATTATTAGAAACCTCGGAGAGGTCAGTGAAATTCTCCCAATTGTAAAAGTTAATTTTGGAAACTTAACTAGTTTTATACTTTTGTACTTGAGTCTATTGTATAGGCAATGTAGTCTATTAAAGCACACTTTAGCCTCATTTTTATTGTTTTTTAGATTTTTTAACTGTTTGATTTTTAATTTTTTTTTTTTTTAATAAATTTTTTTAACATTAATTAAGATTTTGTAATGTTCAGTTTTTGTTTATCGAAAGAAGTGTGACAATATAAAAATTAACATCTACTATAAAAAATTATTCATTAAAGAGAAAACTAATTATTTTTACTCTAGAAATTGGCAATTCTTTTTGTTTTCATTAGAGTTATTTTTCTAAATTTAAATAAAATTTTAAAATGTATAGATTATTTTCATCAAGAACAATTAAAAAAAATATAAAATTTTAATTAAAATGATAAAAAAAATCATTGAAAAAACTCAAATACTAAATCAATTAAAAAATCTTTAAAAACAAAATTAAGCCAAACTCCGTTTATTCTCTTTCTCCCTCTTTTTAAGAGTCCCATTGATATCTCATCTCTTTCCGGACACCACCTGGAAAGCCTCAAAGATCTTGTGACTTAGCATAAAAAACTCAAGCTTTCGCTAAACAATCAAAATCATTTTTTTGTGTGTGGAAATAACATTCAACCGCACAGAATGGACAAACCGAGTTCAGATCCTCTGTAGTGATATTGGATGAAGTGAACTTAAAGTGTGATAAAACTACGTCGTTTTAAATGACGTCGTTTTGTGAATTATAAAAAATGACATCGTATTTTTTAACAATAAAAACGT
>VIGQ01001014.1:0-5000 GCA_009663005.1 Actinidia chinensis | reverse complement strand
GGGCAAAAGAGAGAGAGAAAAAGAAGAGAGAGAGGAGACGAAGAGGAGCAGAAAAGAGAGAGAGAAGGGGGGGGGGGGGGGAAGACAGCTCCTGCGTTCTACCTACGCCCATAACCTCTTTATCCCTGTCCAGACTCTCTTCTAATCCGCCTTTAACCCACCTCCACCCTTCACATTACGCCCTCCTATTCCACCTCTCTTCTGCTTCCCCCTCTCCCCCGCCCCCCTCCCCACTTGCTGCTCCCCTTCCCTCCCCTCCTCCTCTCCTTTCCTCTGTTTCATTGATCCCTTCCACGACCTCACCCCCTCTCACGCCCCCTCCCCCAATCTCCTGTCTTTTCTACTACTGGCAGATGCTTATTTCTACCCACTTCCCCTTTAGTGTCCACTAATTGGTTTGTTCTTTCCGTCAAACCCCCCCATATCCCTCCCGCCCCCATCCCCTCCCACCCCCATTCCTTTCTTTACACCCAGCCCCTCCTTTACCCAGGCGACGGCACCTCGTTCATCCCCACAGCGTCGCCGCCAGCTTCCTCGCCGACACCGCTCGACTCCCCCCGCCCTGCGACGGGCGCGTGCTCCTCCTCCTCTTCTCCGTCGGCCGCCACGTCGGGGCACCGGTGTGATCGATCTCGATCCGCGTGCCTTTTCCCGCCCAAATCGTCCTCTTGAAACGGTAATTCTGACAGCACGGACGACGTCGACGAGGACGACGAAGCAACCTCTCTTCCGGATCTTGCAGGATCGGGAAATCAGGACCCTCCACGGACCCGGTTCTGCTTGACATTATCAATTTCCACCCGTGGCAAATCAATTTTTCTGGTAGGCTTGTATAGATCCATAGTGGATCCATCTACAGGAAGGACAAAACATCTAGGAGAGATTAAGATTTATGACTATATCTATAGCATCTGTACGTATCTGCGTGAACTAGTTTGGTGGTGGTGTCATCAGTACACGAGATGCTAGAGGGTGGAGCAAAGAGGGGGAGAGAGAATGCGGAGAGAGAGAGGGGGAGAAGGAGCATGTAGGTGATTACGTGGCGGGAGTGATTGGTGGTTTGACTTTTGCTTTTGGTTTGATGGTGACGATGATGCGATGCAGGTGGAAAAGTTGAGAGGAGCCGTCGGATCGAATCAGTCAAACTTGGTGGAATTTTCAAGTGGCGGAGAGAGAGTATTTTATGCGCAGTTACTATAAAATTGGATTGGGACTGATGGGATGGAATCTTTGAATAAATGTTGGGCTGAGTTAATTGAGGCTATAGGAATATAGTAGTGACTAGGGGTACCCCATTTTGATACTTCAAATGCACATTAAAGGAGAGAGAGATACAAGAGGAGTGAACCTCACACACTTGGAGTAAGTGTGTGAGGTTCATCCTCTTGTATTCTCTCTCTTACTTGGTGTTGCATTTGGGTGCTGTGAAAATCCAATCCTCTTGTGTCTCGTTCTTTTAATGTGTATTAGGGTACCCAAAATGTGATACCCATAATATTTTTCATATGCATAAGCATCAGTTGAGAGCGATGTCCTGCATAGAGAAAATACATTGTAGTCTAGAAAAGAGGAAAAGTTATAAGGTTTGATGGGTATACTACATAAATAGAGGTGACAAATGGAGAATGAATGAGTTAGTTAAATTGCGAGTAAATATGGGTCAAATAATGAACGAATTAGCGTGGGCGAGTCGTATATAAATCAAGTCTACTCTTTTTTTCTTTAATTTTTAGTCCCATTCTCTTCTTTCTCTTTCTCTATTGTCTTTCATGAAAAAAAACAACATTTCCCCACTTTTTTTTTTGCTAGATTTTAACCTTTCTTTTTTAATTTTTTTTTTGTTCAAAGTTTTTTTTTAAAAAAAAAAAAGTAATGTGTGTCCTAGTTAAGAAAGAAAAAAAAAGAGGAATGGCGTTTATAAGGGACCACCCCCCCCCCCCCCCCCTAACACCAATTTCGGGAGCATTACCGAATAGTGTTTAGCCACCGATAATGCACTCTTTTTGCCGTAATTTCATTTCAAATCCAATAGCCACCCTAGGACGAATAATTTAGATAGGCCATCATCACAAACAAGGGCGGAGCTAGGATTCTAGGTGGGGTGGGCTGAGGATGGCTGGGCAGGGCTGGGGTGGCGTGGGGCAGGGCTGAATGGGCTAAACTGAGGCTTGAACTGGGCTGGGCTTCCCTAGGTACAGCCCAGTGGAGCCTTGGGGTGGCCGCCCTTGATCACAAGGCTCCACCAAAGTCTGTCGATAACGTGTTCATAAATTCACTCGACTACGCAAACTTAATGAGGAAGTCCATGTAGACTGGCCGAGAAACTTTTAGATGGTTCGGTTGTGCCGGGAGTTTGAGTACAGCCTATGAAACAGGCTCGATTCTGAGCCCTCACGGGTGGACGGAAACGACTTGGGTTGCTGGAGTTGTTCTTCTGTTTATGACATGCGGTCCGGTCCCAAGCACTGGAGTTGAGGATGGGCAAAGAGTGAGATGGATCGGCACCAGACCCAATGATCATTGCCATTCAGAGGTTCACCTAACCTATGAGAAGTGAAATGGGGAAACACCTGGTTTTGCTTCAGGTCTGATAGAGAGCATGACTCAATAAGTGTATTAACAACCCCCTCAAATGATGGTGATGAGTTTAAGATATATACAAATATTATAAAATTACTTTCCTTGATGTAAAGCATGGATGATCACTAAATTCTTATATACGTACATATTTTAATGACAAGAGATTCAGAATTAGATATACAAAAACACACATGACAATCTGTGCTAATGGATGACCAATTTTTTAATATATGATTAAGTGGTCCAAAAGGGTTCAAACTCATTTTTTAGTGATGGCAACATTGTTAAATTTTTTAAAAATAAAAAATTATATAGTATATATAGCATATATTTTTCAAGTGTTAAGTCCGCAAATGTGTCCATGTCGCGTCGCCCTAGGTACAAGTATTGGCATTATAATGATACAACAGTATGAAAGAACCTAATAGAGAATGATACGGTACTATAGTTTTGAATAATAAACAAAGGTAATGTCGTAAGTTATAATTAGGCATAAGATCACAAAAAAAGTATCAAGACATAATAGAGGTAATTAGTGCTTACATACCTGGGAAGTTGTGGTGCACTAATATCATCGCCCTTGGGTGCAAGACCAATTTTTGTTCGCAGATAGGACCAAGTATGTGAAAGTATATAGGCATTTTATCAAAAAAAATTGTAGTGTTGGTGTGATTTGTACCCATTTTGTGGACTAAGAGAGTACCTAATGCAACTATTTTTACTCTTTCACTAGCAAGCGAGTATTCAAAAAATTTTACATTAGTTGCATGAGGAGTGTTGAGATTTTCTTGTTATTTTATTCAAATGAGGGTATTTTGTAATATGTAGCTATTAATATTTATACAAAGTGTTGAGGCAGTAAAAACCCTAGTTCTAATTTTATCTCACATACGTCTCTCTCATTCCATGTCTGTCTCTATCTCCTTCTTCTCCCTTCTTGTTGTAGTTGAATTGTCTTACTATTCTTTTTGGCTTGTTAATTTTTAGGGGTTTAGTGCCGTCTAAGTGTTTACTTGGTCTGAATTCATGAGGATTCTTGGTAATTTGCTATGAATCTATTGTTACAAAAGTGTAGGAAAAGATTAACTTTAGAATGTTAATAAAACATATACGTTTAAGGATTATATGTACTTTTGCTCATGAATCTTATTGTTTAAAGTGTAGAAACAATAACTTTAAAATGTTAATAAGTAAAAACAATAAGTTCATGGATGGAAATGTATATAAAGTTTCAAATAGAGCTTAAGACTGGTACAGTGCCGCCAGAGTTTTTTGAGGCTTTAATCCTAACCTCAATTTAGACTCTTATATTTTTTTTCCGATGAAAAACGATACTATTATACAACAAAGATCAAATTTTTTGTGAGTTTCAAACAAAATTGAGAAACTTAGAATACATATACAAATTATTACTTCGATGTATCAAAATATATATAATCCAGATACAAAAAGTTTTCAATCTATTCTATAAAATATTAGAACGCGACTCTAAAATGGACTATGTTAGGGGGTCCGGACAAGGACTACTGCGGCCCATGCCCAGGGGCCAACTCTGGACTGGGATTCTATTTGTCGTTCCACAGTTGTAGTGCTATACGTCACAGTTGTAACATACAGAAATGCTTCAAAAAATAATTCCTGGAGCTCATAATAGGACTCTCGTGTGAACTTTAAAAGTAAGAGAACCCAAATAACCAAAACAATCCATCCAAGAGGTTTGAAGATGATCACTACATGCCAGACTGGGAGAAGTGCTCCCAACAAGTCTTTCTGCTACGAGTGACGAGTAATAAATGAGAGCAATGGTTAATACCACTAGGATTGCATAAGCTATTGTAAATACTATTGGTTTCATTTGAACGATGGCAATCAGCAATGCATTTAGAGATGCGTAGATGAAGTAGACTGGAGCATAAGATGTAGTCGCTCGCTCACTGCAACCACCACAAGGAAAAAAACAGGATTGTTGTAAAAAAAAAATAACAATAAATGGTAATTCAATAATTCTTTTCTAGGTACTTTAAAGGGCACACCACGACCCGGTACAACCCCATAAATTTTAATTAGTAGTGATATTAAAATACTTATCAATAGCAATTGCCTCTTTAACCCCCCCCCCCCCCCCCAATTACTATCATTATATTGATAGGAAAGAAGCAATTGATATTGATAAGAATTTAATATCACTGCTAATTAAAATTTATGGAGTTGCCACCGGTAGTTGCCCTTAAAGTACCTAGAAAAGAGGTAATTACCGTTTATTGTTATCTTTTTTACAATAATCGTGTTTTTTTCCTTGTAATGGTTTGCAATGAGCGAGCGACACCATCTTATTGCTCCAGTCCATTTCATCTACGTTCTCTACATGCATTACTAATTGTCTTGTTCAAAGAAGCGAAGTATTTACAATAGAGTATGCA
>VIGQ01000996.1:7500-27053 GCA_009663005.1 Actinidia chinensis | reverse complement strand
GACGAGTTGGTTTGATGGGTATCTGAATGGGAGGTGTTGTTATAGATAAGCGAGTTAATTGGGACACGACGGCCTCAAATTCTTTATCCAAATTTCATGTCTCTATTTTAATTTTTAAGATTTTATCACGTATCCATCACTTCAAAACCAGATTTCATGTCTCTATTTTAATTTTTAAAATTTTATCATGTATCCATCACTTCAAAAAAGCCAAAGGCTTTATGACACCAAATTACCCCTCTTTCATATTCTTTTATACTTCCGGTTTTGATGTTAACAAATTCAACTCCTTTGCCACTACCAATGCTACTTACAAAAGGGATGGAATTTGTCGAATTCGAAATTAGTAAAGTCTTTCAACTTCTTTTAATTATGGACACGTGGCAAAATTTTAAAACTAAGCTGGGATACGAAATCTCAACGTAGAATCGTGGGTTGACTAATAAAGACGATTAGTGATGGTGGGTAATTTATGAGATTATGGTCGTCTAGAGAAAGAAAAAAAAATTATTTTTCTTAAAAATAAAAAATAAAAAAATAAAAATCTTTTAAAATATTCCCTTTGGGACCATTCCCTTGACTGAACGGTCGCTAAAGCTCATCACGTGAGTCCGTTCGAGGACTTCGTAGGCCTCCATCTGTTGTGCTGCGCCTGCACCGTCCGCACGCAATGCCAAGTCTCAAATTTCAACGAGTCCTAGAGAGGTCGGTCTTACACCTATTTGAATCCCTCTCTCTATAACCGCCTCTTCTCTCTCTAATTGAAACTTCTTGATTACTTCGTACACCTATTTGAATCTCTCTATAACCGCCTCGTCTCTCTCCAATCGAATCTTCTCGATTACTTTCTTCCATTCGCACACTCTCTCCCACAACTATTTTAATCTCTCTCTATAACCGCCTTCTCTCTCCAATCGAAAGCGCATAATCCCTCTCATCCCTATTCGAATCTCTCTCTATAACCGCCTCTTCTCTCTCCAATCGAAACTTCTCCATTATTTTCTTACATTCGCACAATCTCTCCCCTTTCTCTCTTCTCAAAAACTCTAATTTCTCTACATATGCACACATATTTGAACACAATTATGTTTAAGATCAGTGTATTTCGAAGATGTTGGAAGATCAGGTAGCGTATTTGTTGCAGAGGTATCTCGGGAACTATGTGAGGGGTCTCAACAAAGAAACTCTGAAGATCAGTGTCTGGAAAGGTTCGATCACTTCTACACGTCTTCTTGCAATTTCACCCCGTTATTGGTTATATAATCGTTTGATTACGGTTTGTGTTGAATTCGACATCGTGATTGGTCCCATTACGGAAATATTCGATTACTCACTTCTTCTTGTAATTTCAAGTGTGTCTTCGTAATTTAAGCTTTTGATTACGTTTTTGTTAAATTCGATATCGAGATTGGTCGCATTCTATGTTGGTATGATTTTGGTACGGAAAAGTTCAATTACTTGTTCTTCACTTTTTCGTGTTATTTCAATTCATTCTTCGTAATTTAAACTTTTGATTGTGCTTTTGTTAATTTTGACATCGTCGTTGGTCCCGTTCTTTTTTGGTATGATCTTGTTTTTGGTATGTGGCCCACTTTGGTATGATCTTGTTACACATAAGGCTTGATTACTTGTACTTCGCGTTTTCTGTAATTTCAATTCGTACTTCGTAATTTAAGCTTTTGATTAGGCTTTTGTTAAATCCAAGATTGTGATTGGTCCCATTGAATGTTGGTGTGATTTTGGTGCGGAAAGGTTTGATTACTCGTTCGTCACTTCTTCTAGCCAATCGCTCTCCTCTAGAAAGTTTGGTTCCTTATCATATGTTGGTGACAGTGGTCCTTGTGTCAAATCCTCCGTTTTGAATCATCCGTCTTTTGCCCGGCCGGAGGTTATTTTATTCTCTAGGTCTCATTCTCGTGGAAAAATAAGTAAGTAGTGTTTTTTCATTGCAAATTACTAATATAGGTTCCCTAACACTTGTGATTCCGGAATATTTCCCGCAACTTTTTTATATGTATGTGAAAAGGAGAAGGCACTTCAACCTTCTTTTGTCTGTCTTGCGGTGAAAGAGACATATTCATTATTTTTTTTCATATATGCTTCTTGCTGATACTTCCTTTTCCTGGAAGCAAAATTAGGTCTCAGCCACGGTGGAAGCTCAAGCGCACATGCTGTCTAAGTTGCTTGATTTCTTTACCATGGATGACATTAGGAGGGGCCCAAGAAATGGGGTCACACAACCGCTTTCAAAGCCATGTCTCTAAGAGAGGTGAGAGTGAGATTGGGGGTCATGTCACTTGGGGATGTGACTTCCAGGTTAACAAGACAGTGTGGACACACATGTTTACTTTCCTTTTGTTCTAGGGAATAAGAGGACAGTGGTTGTTCTCCCAAATACTATTGCACAAGCCATTGTAAAACACCAAAAAGATTCTGGGTTGACATTGGATGTACCCTATGAACAGATATGTGCACTAGGACGCTTAGTGCTAATGAATTAGGTGTTAATGGGAGATCTCTGGTCCTTACTTGAAGTATTGAATTTGTTGTTATATTCTGTTGCTTGACTGTGGAATGAGTGAGTCCGTTATTTTTTCATGCAGACTAGAGATCCATTGGTGACATTGGTCCTTTTGTCAATCCTCCATTTTTGAATCCTCCGGCTTTTGCCCAGCCGGAGGTTATTCTATTCTCTAGTCTCGTGGGAAATAGTGCGTAGCGTTTTTTCAAATCTGAAATTACTACATAGGTTTTTCCCTAACACTTGTGATTCTGGATATTTCCCGCAACTTTTTTATATGTATGTCAAAAGGATAAGGCAGCTTCAGACCTTCTTTTGGTCTTCTTGCGGTGAAAGATACATAGTCATTATTTTTTTTCATATATGCTTCTTCTGTCTTCTTTCCTGGAAGCAAAAATTTGAAGGTCTCAGCCACGGTGGAAGCTCACGCCACTGCTGGTCTAAGTTGCCTTGATTTCTTTACCATGGATGACATGTAGGGCCCAAGAAATGGGGTTCACCGCTTTCAAGCCTGTCTCTAATAGAGGGAGATCTTGGGGTCATGTCACTTGGGGGATTGACTTCCCAGGTTCAAGACAGTGTGGACGCACTTTTACTTCCTTTTGTTCTATTGTGAACATAGGACATTGGTTTTTCTCCCAAATACTATTGCAAAGCAGTGTAAAGCACCAACGATTGCTGGTGACTTGATGTACCCTATGACTAGTATGTGCACTAGGATGCTTTAGTGCTAATTGAATTAAGGTGTTTAGTGGGACGATCATATGTCCTTACTGAAGTATTGAATTTGTTTGTATATTCTTGTTGCTTGACTTGTGGAATGCGAGTCTGAGGTTTATTTGGTCATGCAAGACGAGAGATCCATTGGTGACTGGTTTTTGTCAAATCCTCCCGTTTGATCCTCCGTCTTCTTGCCGCAGCCGGAGTTATTCTTATTCTCTAGGTCTCAGTGTGAAATAAGTGAGTATCGTTTTTTCATTGCAAAATAACTAACATAGTTCCCTAACACGTGTGATCTGGATATTTTTTCCGCAACTTTTTTATATGTATGTAAAAAGGAGAAGGCAGCGCTTCAACCTCTTTATTGTCTGTCTTGCTTGAAGAGAGTTATTCATTCTTTTTTTTCATTATACAAATATTCAACTCATCATCAACTCATCACCCCAAACTTATTTTGTGCTTTTTCTTTCTCTGCTGTCATGGAATATATATATTTAATCGTCCAGAACTTAGAAGAGGGCAATTGTTGTTGATTTTAGTCATCTGGGAGGCATCAGATTTGTTCTACTAAATTGTCAAAATCTTATTTTTCTGCCAGGATACGTTGCTTTCTATGTCCTTTAAATATCATGAGATAGTTCTTATTGTGTGTGATATGTGTATGTATCTCCTCTTTCTACAATATGTTATTCTTTATAGTGCTAAAAGACTCCCTAACAACTGATGGTTTATCAGTAACATTAATCTCTGCCTATTTCCAGGAAGATCTCTTACATTTTTTTGTTTCAGGTTCCATGGAGTAGGCTTGGCCAAGATCCAGTTTTAGTTTCCCTGGATCGTATTTTTTTGTTAGCCAAACCTGTAACTCAAGTTCAAGGGTGCAGTGAAGATACTATCCAAGAAGTTAAGAAAAGCCGAATACGGGTATGACGTCTGTCTGCTATTTCAAATTAGAGTCTGTTCCATATGAATGTTCAAACTTCGTGATTGATCGCTCACTTTGTGATATAGGATATGGAAATGAAGCTCTTGGAGAGCAGGCAAGTATTGAAAATGGTATGCTCTCTCACATAGTTCTTCAGAGGTTTATTCAAATTGTACGTGTTTACCGATGACACTGCACATTTGGATTGTTAGGTTGTGTTTGGTTGAGCTTATGTTAAACTGGAATCAGATTACTTTCCTGACTTGTGGAAAGCAGGTTGGGGCCTCTGGCTTATAATGTTTAGTTAACTAGTCACTCTGGACCTTTTCCAAACTTCAAAATCTGGAAAGTCAAACTTAATTAAGGTCCATTCTGTAAATCCCCTGCAGACTCCTCAAGCCATGGGCAGAACATCTGTTGAGGTTGTATATGAGTTGCGACTTGATTTTGGCCTGTGCTTAGAGCTTCTAGAAAAGGGCATAGACTCGATAACTTGTAAAAAAATCTTAAGGTGACTGTAAAATAGTTTTTGTTTCTATTCATTGCAAGTATGTCTATGTTGATACCCACCCTGCTTGCATCATATTATTAGTTATAGTCCATTATTGTATTAAAAAATTGTGAATGGCCCTGGTTTGCTGTCTGTAAGTGTCTATGCAAGATTGTCAAAAAAAAATACTTATTCCGTATATTATCAGTTGATATGGTGCTTTGCCCAATCTAAATAAAAAATTAAAAATGTTGCTAGTTGTATGAGGCAGAAGCATTGCATGTGTACGATATAACACAGCGGTGCCTTGAAGCAAATTTGCTTTACTAGCTGATCAGAACTTTACTTTTTACCAAAAACATACTTCACTCTTATTTTTGAACAGAATTCAGTTAAATTGGTATTACGATATAGATGGTGTCTCTTTCTCTTAAGGGAGTAGAGTTATACCCTTACCTAGCATATCTTTGTGCTCTCTTAATTGAAGTTCACAGCCATGATCATGGCGAACCAAAAAGGTTGTGGAATTGCACACGTGAGTCCAGGCTAGACTCTAGAAGGCTGAAAGGGGAAATAGTAAAACATTGCTGCTGGTATTTTATGAAGTCCCCTGGATGCCTCGTAGATTAAGAAATATTAAATAATAGTCATAAAGCAATAACTGAGAAAGAGTGAAGGTAAAAGTAACATTGAAGAACAAGCTTGAGGCCTGTAGTATTGGTCTGCCTGTTGTATTATGGTCTTCTGACTTATGGCATTCAATATTTTTGATGCTTGGACTTGGTTCTGTATAAGGAAAAAGATAATCCGGAATTTCTTTGTTTCAAAATCTTTGGATAGAACATTCTAACATATGCACAGAAGTTGAGTATTTGCAGTTATTATGCTGAACATGAATCAGTTATGGAAAATTTAAGCTTCGTACTATTTATTCATTATAGTTTCATGCCCTTCGCAGGGAAAGTTATTCACAGTATAAGATCTACTACTTGTATGTTTAGAGTTCAAACCTTCATCACCCAGGTTCTTCTCCAACATATTCTATTCGCACAGGGATCTCAAAGCTTTAGCTGATCTGTATAATAACAAAACGCGGCTAGAAGGGTCACAAACTTTCAATTTCAGCTCAAATAAATAGGTATATTAGACAATGCTTATGTTATACTTTGTCTCTTTCAAATTATGCTGAATTTGAATTATTGAGTAATAGGTAGTGACTGTTTTCTATTTTTATTTACGAGAACTAATACTCTTGATAATAAAACGATGGATGTTACCAGCTAATATCGGATGCCTAGGCCAAGGTACGCTCAAATACTATCTCCACACTTTTAAATATTGAGTACGTAAAAATTACTTTAAAATTTATACATTTATCGTTAAACCATAATTAACTAGAGCTTGAAGTTCCCGGTTCAAATTCAAGATCAAGTTAATTAGGTATTATTAGGAAAATGGCCTTATGTTATACTTGCCCTATTTTTAATTTACGGATTTAAAATTTTTAAGTAAAAGTAGTGATAGTTTTTTTTGTTTCTGTTTGCTGAGGACTAATTGATCGTGACTAACGGACTCGATTGTGTACCACGCTAAACTGAGCTAGGCCCAGAGACTCTCAAATTAGATGGTCCAACTTTTAAAATATTGAGGTAGTAAAAATTATGTTAAATTTTGATATGTATCTTGACACCGTAATTAACTTGAATTCTAGTTCTCGGGGTTCAATTAGACACAGTTAATTTGATATTAGACAGTTTATGTTATGTTTTGTCTATTTTCAAAATTATGCTGAATGAATTTAAGTAACACTGAGACTGTATTTCGTTGTTTTGTTTTGCGGAGAACTAATATCTGACTAATTGACCGATTGGATGTACCACGCTAATACGATTGCCTAGGCCAGGTACTCTCAAAACGGATCTCACACTTTTAAATATTGACAGTACGTAAAAATTACTTTAATTTTGTACATTTTAAGTTGAACGTAATTTAATTTGAAATGAGTTACCGGGTTCAACATGAAGCTCAAGTAATTAGGATTATTAGACATGGATTATGTTATGTTTTTGTCTATTTCAAATTCTGTTGATTGAATTGTAAGTAATAGTAGTGACTGTTTTTTATTGTTTTGTTGCGAGGATTAATACTCTTGAATAACGGACTCTATTGGATGTACACGTAATCGATGCCTAGGCCCAAGGTAATCTCAAATACGTATTTCGGGGGCATTTTTTTAAATATTGAGTTACGTAAAAATTACTTTAAATTTGTACGTTTATCTGAACCGTAATTAACTTGAACTGAAGTTACCTGGTTAAACTTCGAGTCAAGTATTAGGTTTTATTAGACCATGGCTTATGTTATATTTGGTCTATTTCAAATTAGCTGATTTGAATGTTAGTAATAGTGTGACTGTTTTTTTTATTTTGTTTTGCGAAACCTAATATTTGACTAATGACTCGATTGGATGTACCACGCTAATACTGATGCCTAGGCCCAAGTACTCTCAAATCCGTATTCCAACTTTAAATTTGAGTGGTACGTCAAAATTACTTTAAAATTTGACATTTATCTTGAACCGTAATTAAAAAACTTTGAACTGAAGACTTACCGGGTTCAACTTCAAGCTCAAGTTATTATGTTGTTTTATTACACAATGGTTTATGTTATGTTTTGTCTATTGTAATATGCTGATGGAATTTTAGCAATAAAGTAGTGATGTTTTTTATTTATTTTGTTGCGAGGACTAATGCTCTTGAACTAACGGACTCGATTGGAGTACCGCGCTAATACAGATGCCTAGCCCAGGTACTCTCAAATAGTATCTCACACTTTTAAATATTGAGGTATGTAAAAATTATTTAAAATTGACGTTTATCTTAACCGTAATTAACTTGAACTTGAAGTTACCCCGGGTCAAAACTTTAGGCATCAATTTACTTAGGTAATATTAGACAATGGCTTGTTTGATGTTTTGTTTATTTAAATTATGCTGATTTGAATTTTAAGCAATCAGTAGTGAATTTTTTATTTATTTTGTTTGCGAGGAATAATGCTTTGACTAACGGAGCGATGGATGTACCACGCTAATACCGATGCCTAGGCCAGTATCTAAATAAGTATCTCCACACTTTTAAAATATGAGGTATGTAAAATTATTTTAAATAGTGTAGTTTATCTTGAACCGTAATAACTGAACTTGGAAGTTAACCGGGTCAACTTCAGGCTCAAATTTAATTAGGTATAGTAGACAAGGTTATTTTAGTTTTGTTTATTTAAATTATGCTGATTTGAATTTTAAGTAATAAGTAGTGATTGTTTTTTCATTTATTTTGTTTGCGAGGACTAATGCTCTTGACTAACGGACTCGATTGGATGTACCACGCTAATACCGATGCCTAGGCCCAGGTACTCTCAAATACGTATCTCCACACTTTTAAATATTGAGGTATGTAAAAATTATTTTAAATATTGTACATTTATCTTGAACCGTAATTAACTTGAACTTGAAGTTACCCGGGTTCAACTTCAGGCTCAATTTAATTAGGTAATATTAGACAATGGTTATTTTATGTTTTGTTTATTTTAAATTATGCTGATTTGAATTTTTAGTAATAAGTAAATGATGTTTTTATTTATTTTTGTTTGCGAGGACTAATGTCTTGACTACGGCTCGATTGATGCTACCACGCTAATACGATGCCTAAGCCCAAGTATTCAAATACGTATCTCCACACTTTTAACTAGTGAGGTCGTAAAATTACTTTAATTTTGTACGTTATCTTGAACCGTAATTAACTTGACTTGAAGGTACCGGGTTCAACTTCAAGCTTCAAGTTAATTATGTTTTATTACACAATAGTTTATATTATATTTGTCTATTTCAAATTAACTGATTTGAATTTTAAGTAATAAGTAGTGACTGTTTTTCATTTATTTTGTTTGCGAGGACTAATACTCTTGACTAACGGACTCGATTGGATGTACCACGCTAATACTGATGCCTAGGCCCAGGTATTCTCAAATATGTATGCCCACACTTTTAAATATTGAGGTACGTAAAAATTACTTAAAATTTTGTACATTTATCTTGAACTGTAATTAACTTGAACTTGAAGTTTCCCGGGTTCAACTTTAACCTCAAGTTAATTACGTTTTATTAGACGATGACTTATTTTATGTTTTGTCTATTTGAAATTATGCTGATTGAATTTTAGTAAAAGTAGTGACAATTTTCGTTGTTTTGTTTTACGAGAACTAATGCTCTTGACTACCGGCACTCAATTGGATGTACCACGCTAATACCGATGGTCTAGGCCAGGTACTCTCAAATACGATCTCCACACTTTTAAATATTGAGGTCGTAAAAATTAGTTAAATTTTGTACATTTATATTGAACCGTAAATAAACTTGACCTTGAAAGTTGCCCGGGTTCACAATTTCGAGGCCTCACAGTTAATTAAGTTTTAATTACCACACTGGTTTATGATGTTTTGTCTATTACAATTATACTGATTCGAAATTTTAAGTAGTAAGTAGTGACCTGTTTTTCATTTATCTTTGTTGCGAGGACTAATGCTCTTGACCTAACGGATCGACTTGGATGTACCAAGATACATACCGATGCCCTATGGGCCAGGTAATCCCAACATGTATCTCACACTTTTAAATATTGAGGTACGTACAAAATTACTTTAAATTTCTGTACAATTTTTCTTGCCACTGGAATTAACCTTAACTTGAAGCTACTTCCGAGTTCAACTTTCAAATCAAGTTAATTAGATATTATTAGAAAATGAGCTTACTGTTATGTTTTGTCTATTTTAAATTATATAACTTTAATTTTAAGTTAATAAGTAGGAACCCAAAACACAAAAAAAATGACTGTTTTTCATTTACTTTTGTTTTGCGAAAAACTAATACTTCTTGACCAATTGACTCGACTTGGCATGTACCAGCTATAGCCATGCCCTAGGCCATGTACTGTCAAATACGTCATTCCACACTTACTAAATATTGAGGTACGTAAACAACATTACTTAAAATTTTGTACATTTATCTTAAACCGTAATAAACTTGACCTTGAAGTACTCTGGGTTCAATTTCAAACTCAAGTTAATTAGGTGATTTTAGACAATGCCTTACGTTCTATTTTGTCTATTTTAAATTTTACGTATTTGAATTTTGGGGTAATACGTGGTGACTTTTTTATATTTTTTTGCGAGGCCTCATGATCTTGACTAATAGACTTGATTGCATGTACCACGCTAATAGCGATGCCTAGGCCTAGGTATTCTCAAATATGTATCTCCACACTTTTAAATATTGAGGTATGTAACAATTACTTTAAATTTTGTACATTTATCTTGAACCGTAATTAACTTGAACTTGAAGTTACCCGGGTTCAAGTTCAAACTCAAGTTAATTATGTTTTATTACACAATGGTTTATGTTATGTTTGTCTATTTCGAATTATATTGATTTGAATTTTAAGTAGTAAGTAGTGACTGTTTTTTAATTTTTTTTGTTTGCGAGGACTAATGCTCTTGACTAATGAACTCGATTGGATGTACCACGCTAATACTGATGCGTATGCCAAGGTACTCTCAAATACGTATTTCCACACTTGTAATATTAAGGATGTAAAAATTGTTTAAATTTTGTACATTTATCTTAAACCGTAGTTACTTGAACATGAGTTACCGGGTTTCAACTTAAGCTCAAGTTATTAATTAGACAATGGGCTTTATGTTATGTTTGTCTATTTATTATGCTGATTTGGAATTTTAAGTAAATAGTAGTGAACTGTTTTTCATTTGTTTTGTTTTGCGATGAACTAATGTATTGACAACGGACTCGATTGGATTGTCCACGCCTAATACGAATGCCTAGGCCACAGTACTCCTCAAATACATATCTCCACACTTTTAAATTTGAAGAACATAAAAATTCATTAATTTTTTTACTTTATCTGAACCGTAATTACTGGAGCATGAAGTTAACCGGGTTCAACTCAAGCTCAAGTTAACTGGTATTATTATACAATGGCTTATGTGTATGGTTTGTCTATTTTCACGTAGGGCTTGATTTGAATTTTAGTAATAAGTTAGTGATTGTTTTTTAATTTTTCTTGTTTGCGAGGATAATGCTCTTGACTATGGAATCGATTGGATGTACCACGCTAATACCGATGCCTATGCCCAGGTATCTCAAATACGTATCTCCAACACTTTTAAATATTAGGTTGTAAAAAATTATTTTACATATTGTACATTTATCTTGAACCGTAATTAACTTGAACTTGACGTTACCCGGTTCAATTAAGGCTCAAGTTAATTAGTACTATTAGACAATGGCTTATTTTATGTTTTGTTTATTTAAATATGCTGATTTGGAATTTTTAGTAATAAGTAGAGATTGTTTTTCATTTATTTTGTTTGGCGAGGACTATACGCTCTGCCTAACGGATTCAATTGGATGTACCACGCTAATACCGATGGCCTGGCCCATAACTCTCCAATACGTATCTCACACTTTTAAATATTGAGGTAGAAATATTACTTTAAATTTTGTACATTTATCTTTAACAGTAATAAACTTGACCTTAAGTTACCCGGTTTCAACTTCAGGTCAAGTTATGTATGTTTTTTACACAATAGTTTATGTTATATTTTGTCTATTTCAAATTATACTGATTTGAATTTTAAGTAGTAAGTAGTGACTGTTTTTTATTTATTTTGTTTGCGAGGACTAATGCTCTTGACTAACGAACTCGATTGGATGTACCACGCTAATACCGATGCCTAGGCCCAAGTACTCTCAAATATGTATCTCCACACTTTTAAATATTGAGGTACGTAAATATTACTTTAAATTTTGTACATTTATCTTGAACAGTAATAAACTTGACCTTGAAGTTACCCGGGTTCACTTCCAGGCTCAAGTAAGTAGGTAATTATGTAGACATGCTATTAAAGGTTCTTTGGTCCTATTTTAAATTATGCGATTAGAATTTTAAGTAATAAGTAGTGATTGTTTTTCGTTTATTTGGTTTGCGAGAATTAATACTCTTGGCTAACGGACTCGATTGGATGTACAACGCTAATACCGATGCCTAAGCCCAGGTATTCTCAAATACGTATCTCCACACTTTTAAATATTGAGGTACGTAAAAGTTACTTTAAATTTCGTACATTTATCTTGAACCGTAATTAACTTGGACTTGAAGTTACCCGAGTTCAACTTCAAGCTCAAGTTAATTAGGTATTATTAGACAATGGATTATGTTATGTTTTGTCTATTTCAAAGTATGTTGATTTGAATTTTAAGTAATACGTAGTGACAGTTTTTTATTTGTTTTGTTTGCGAGGACTAATGCTCTTGACTAACGGACTCGATTGGATGTACCACGCTAATACCGATGCCTAGGTCCAGGTACTCTCAAATACGTATTTCCACACTTGTAAATATTAAGGTATGTAAAAATTAGTTTAAATTTTGTACATTTATCTTGAACCGTAGTTAACTTGAACATGAAGTTACCCGGGTTCAACTTCAAGCTCAAGTTAATTAGGTATTATTAGACAATGGCTTATGCTATGTTTTGTCTATTTTAAATTATGCTGATTTGAATTTTAAGTAATAAGTAGTGACTGTTTTTCATTTGTTTTGTTTGCGAGGACTAATGCTCTTGACAACGGACTCGATTTGATGTACCACGCTAATACCGATGCCTAGGCACAGGTACTCTCAAATACGTATCTCCACACTTTTAAATATTGAGGAACTCAAATTCATTAACCTTTTGTACATTTTATCTGGAACCTGTAATTAACTGAGCATAAAGTTACCGTGTTCAACTTGAAGCTCAATTAACTAGGTATTAATTAGACAATGGCTTTGTTATGTTTTTGTTTATTTCAAATAGCTGATTTAAATTTTTTAATATAAGTATGACGTTTTTTTTTTTTTAATTTTTTTTGTTTGCGAGAACATGCTCTTGCACTAACGAACTCGACTGGATGTACCACGCTAATACTGATGCCTAGTCCAAGGTACACTCAAATCGTATTTCAACTTGTAATATTAAGGTATGTAAAAAATTGTTAAATTTTGTACATTTAAAAATCTTGACCGCGTTAACTTGAACTGAAGTTTACCCGGGTTCACTTCAAGCTTAAGTTAATTAGGTATTATTAGACACATGGCTTATCCTAGTTTTTGTCTATTTTAAATTTTGCTGATTCAATTTTAAGTAATAATTCGTGACTTTTTTCATTTGTTTTATTTGCCGAGGACTAATGCTCTTGACAAGACTCGATTGGATGTACCACCTAATACAGATGTAGGTAAGGTATCTCAATACGTATCTCACATTTTTAAACATTGAGGACTACATTACATTAAATTTTGTACATTATCTTGAACTGTATAAACTGGAACATGAAGTTACCCTGGTTTTCAACTTCAAGTTAAAGTTAACTAGGTATTATTAGACAATGGCTTATGTTATGTTTTGTCTATTTCAAATTATGCTGATTTGAATTTTAAGTAATAAATAGTGACTGTTTTTCATTTGTTTTATTTATGAGGACTAATGTTCTTGACAACGGACTCGATTGGATGTACCACGCTAATACCGATGCCTAGGCCCAGGTATCTCAAATACGTATCTCCACACTTTTACATATTGAGGAACATAAAAATTACATTAACTTTTGTACATTTATTAGTAAGTAGTGACTGTTTTTTTAATTTTTTTTGTTTGCGAGTACTAATCTTTTGACTAATGATCTGGATTGGATGTACCACTCTAATACTGAACTTATCCAGGTAGTTTTCTCTCAAATACGTATTCCCCACTTTGTAAATATTAGGTAGGTTAAAAATTAGTTTAATTTTGTACATTTATCTTGAACAGACGTTACCCCGGTTCAACTTCAAGCTCAAGTTAATTAGGTATTATTAGACAATGACTTATGTGTGTTGTGTCCTATTTCAATTAATGCTGATTTGAATTTTAAGTAATACGTAGTGAGTGTTTTTTTAATTTTTTTGTTTGCGCGCCTACATTCTTTTGACTATGATCTGGATTGGAATGTACCACGCTAAACGGATGCGAAATGCCAAGGTACTCCATACGTATTTCCATCCTTGTACATATTAAGGTATGTCAAATTAGTTTAAATTTTTTGTCCATATTCTTGAACCGTCGTTAACTGTACATGACGTTACCCTTAACTTCAAGCTCAAGTTACTTAGATTATTAACATGGCTTAGGTTATGTTTTGTCTATTTTACAATTATGCTGATTTGAATTTTAAAGTAATCATATGACTAGTTTTAATTTTTTTTTCTTTGCGAGGACTAATGCTCTTGACAATTGGACTCGATTGGATGTAACCACGTAATACAGATGCCTAACACAGGTACTCAAATACGATCTCCACATTTTTAAACATTGAGGACATAAAAAATTACATTAAATTTGTAACAATTTATCTTGAACATAGTAACTTGACCATGAGTTCCCCGAGTTTCAACTTCAAGCTTCAGTTAATTAGGTATTATTAGACAGGCTTATGCTATATTTGTCTATTTTAATTAATGCTGATTTGATTTTAAGTAATAAGTAGTGATGTTTTTTCTCATTTGTTTGTTTGCGACACTAATGCTATTACAACGGACTCAATTGGATGTACCCACTCTAATATCGATGCCTAGTCACAGGTATTCTCAAATCCTACTCACACTTTTAAACATTGGGAAAGGAACATAAAAATTACATTAAATTTTGTACATTATCTTGTATTGTATTATTGAACATGAAGTTACACTTGGTTCAGCCTCAAATTCTTTAACTAGTATATTAACAATGGCTTATGTTATGTTTTGTCTATTTTACACTTATGCTGAATTTGAATTTTAAGTAATAAGTAGTGACTGTTTTTGATTTGTTTTTGTTGCGAGGATTAATGCTCTGAAACGGACTCGATTGGTATGTACCACGTTAAATACCGTGGCGTAGCCCCGGTATCATCAAATCCGTATCTCCACACTTTTAAATACATATTGCAGGCCATAATTACATTAACTTTTGTACATTTATCTTCAACGTAATGAACTGGACATGAAATACCCAGTTCAACTCAGCCAAGTTAACTAGGTATTATAGACAATGGCCTTATGTTGGTTTTGTCTATTTCAATTATCCTAATTTTGAATTTTAAGTCAATAATAGGACTGTTTTTCAATTGTTTTGTGTTTGCGAGGCACTATCTCTTGTAAACGGAATTCGATTGATTTACCACGCTAATATCGATGCCTAGGCACAGTACTCTCAAATACATATCTCCACACTTCTCAATACATTGAGAAACATAAAAATTACATTAACGTTTGTCATTTATCGTGAACTGTAATTAACCTGGAGCAAGAAGTTACCCGGGTTTCACCTTCAAGCCTCAAGTTTAACTAGTATTATTAGACAATGGCTTATCTGTATGTTTTTTCTATTTCAATTTGTTGATTTGAATTTTACAGTAAGAATATGACTGTTGTTTAATTTTTTTTTTGTTTGCGAGGACTAATGCTCTTGATTTTTTAAACCAACCCGATTGATGTACCACGTTAAACTGATGCTAGGTCAGGTACTCTCAATACGTATTTCCACCTTGTAAAATATTAGGTAGTAAAAATTAGTTAAATTTTGCACTTTATCTGACCCATAGTTACTTGAACATGAAGTTACCCAGATTCACTCAAGATCAGTTTCTAGGTATCTTAGACAATTGGGCTTATCTATTTTTATCTATTTCAAATTATGCTGATTTGAATTTTAAGTACTAAATAGTGACTGTTTTTCATTGTTCTTTGTTTGCGAGGACAATGCTCTGTAAACGATTCGATTGGAGTTGTACCACGCTAATCTCGATGCGTAGGCAACAAATAACTCTCAAATCAATATCTCCACACTTTCAAATATTGGAACATAAAAATTACATTAACTTTTGATCATTAATCTTGACCGTAATTAACTTGAGCATGAATTTACCCCGGGTTCAACTTCAAGCTCAGTTAACAAGGTATTATTAGACAATGGTTAGCTCTGTTTTGTCTATTTCAAATATGTTGATTGGAATTTTAAGTAATAAGTAGTGACTGTTTTTTTTAATTTTTTTTATTTGCGAGGACTAATGCTCGTGACTAACGACTCGATTGGATTTACAACGTAATAGGATGCCTAGGTCAAGGTACTCTCAAACGTTTTCCCACACTTGTAATATTAAGTATGTAAAAATTAGTTAAATTTTGTACAATTTATCGTGACCGTAGTTATTTGATCATGAATTTACCCGGATTCAACTTCAGATCAAGTTTTAATAGGTTTATAAGACAATGGCTTATGCTATGTTTTACTTTTTAAATTATGCTGATTTGAATTTTTAATAATAAGTAAGTGATTGTTTTTCATTCTGTTTGTTTGGCGAGGACTACAGCTCTTGACAACGGACTAAATGGATTACCACGCTGATATCCGATGCCTAGGGACAGCACGCACTCAAATTGTATCTCCACACTTTTAAACATTGAGGATATAAAAATTACATTAAATTTTGTACATTTATCTTGTACTGTAATTAACTGGAACATGAAGTTACCTGGGTTCAACTTCAAGCTCAATGTTAACTAGGTATTATTAGACAATGGCTTATGTTATGTTTTGTCTATTTCAAATTATGCTGATTTTGAATTTTAAGTAATAGGTACTGACTGTTTGTTAATTCTTTTTGTTTGCGAGGACTAATGCTCTTGACTAACGAACTCGATTGGATGTACCACACTAATACTGATGCCTAGGTCAAGGTACTCTCAAATACGTATCTCCACACTTTTAAATATTAAGGTATGTATAAATTACTTCAACTTTTGTACATTTATCTTGAACCGTAATTAACTTGAAGTTACCAGGTTCAACTTCAAAACTAGTTAATTTAGGTAATTATTAGACAATGTATTATGTTATGTTTTGCTATTTCAAATTATTCTGATTTGAATTTTAAGTAATACGGTAGTGACTGTTTCTCATTGGTTTTGTGTTTGCGAGGACAATGCTCTGACTAACGACTCGATTGGATGTAACAAGCTAATGCTGATGTCCTAGCCAAGGTACTCTCAAATACGTATCTCCACCCTTTAAATATTAGGTGTTACAATTACTTTTAAAATTTGTACATTTGCTTGTACCGTAATTAACTTGAACTTCAAGTTACCCAGGGTTCAATTTCAAGCTCAAGTTATTAGATTTTATTAAACATTGACTATGTATATTTTGCCTATTTTAAAATTAATGTTGATTTGAATCTTAGGTAAAATCGTGATTGATTTTCGTTTGTTTTGTTTGCGAGAACTAATACTCTTGTCTAATGACCTCAATTGGATGTACCACGCTAATAACCGATGCCTAGGCCGGTACTATCAAATACGTATCTCCACACTTTGTTTTTTTTCTTTTAAATATTGAGGTACAGAGAATTATTTCAAATTTTGCGATATTTAATTTGTTGTGAGGACTAATCCTCTTGCCAACAAAAAAAAAAAAACAAAAAAAAAATAAAAAAAAAAAAAAAAAAAAAAAAAAAAAAAAAACACGGACTCAATGGATGTACCACGCATAATACCGTGATGCCTAGGCCAGGTACTCTCAAATATTCTCTCCACACTTTTAAATATTGAGGTATGTAAAAAAGTTTTTTAAATATTGTACTTTATCTTGAACCGTAATTAACTTGAACTTGAGTTACGGCCGGGTTCAACTTCAGGCTCAATTTAATTAGGTACCTATTGCACAATGGCTTATTTTATGTTTTGTTTATTTTAAATTATGCTGATTTGAATTTTAAGTAATAAGTAGTGATTGTTTTTCATTTATTTTGTTTCGAGGACTAATGCTCTTGACTAACGGACTCAATTGGATGTACCACGCTAATACGATGCTAGGCCATTTACTCCAAATCGTATCTTCACCTTGTAAATATTGACAGGTACGTAAAAATTACTTTAAATTTTGTACATTTATCCTGAACCGTGATTAACTTGGAACTTGAAGTTACCCTGGTTCAACTTCAAGCTCAAGTTAATTATATTTTATTACACAATGGTTTATGTTTGATGTTTTGTCTATTTCAAATTATATTGATGTGAATTTTAAGTAGTAAGTTTGACTGTTTGCCATTTATTTTGTTTGCGAGCCTAATGCTCTTGCTAACGTACTCGATTGGATGTACCACGCATACCGATGCCTAGGCTCAGGTACTCTCAAATACGTAATCTCCACACTTTTAAATATTGAGGTATGTAAAAACATTAACTTTAAATTTTGTACATTTATCTTGACCGTAATTAACTTGTGACTTGACAAGTTACCCGGTTCAACCTCAACTCAAGTTAATTTGCTTTTATACACAATATTTTATGCTATGTTTTGTCTATTTCAAATTATACTTGATTTAATTAATAAGTAAGTAAGTAGAGACTTTTTATATTGATTTTGTTTGGCGAGGATTAATGTTCTTGACTACGGCTCGATCGATGACCACGCTAAATACCGCTGCCCTAGGCCCAGTATTCTCAAATACGTATCTCCACACTTTTAAATATTGAGGATATAAATTAACTTGAACTGTAAATTTTATACTTTATACATTACTTGCACTGTAATTTTTATACATTTATCTTGAACTGTAATTAACTTGACTTGAAGTTACCCGTATTCAACTTCAACCTAATTTAATTAGGTTTATTAGACAATGACTTATTATATGTTTTTGTCTATTGAAAGTTGCTGAATTTGAATCTTTAAGACTAATAGTGACGTTTTTCGTTTGTTTGTTTTACGAGAACTATCTCCAACGGACTCGATTGATGTACCACCTAAGACGATCCTACGCCCAGGTATTCTCAAATACGTATCTCCAACTTTTAAATATGAGTAATTACAAATTACATTGACTTTTGTACATTTATCTTGACCCGTAATTTAACTAGAACAATGAAGTTACCCGGGTTCAACTTAAGCTCAAGTTAATAGGTATTTTATACAAATGGCTTATTTTATGTTTTGTCTATTCAAATTATGCCTGATTTGAATTTTAAGTAATAAGTAGTGACAATTTTTTTTTATTTTTTTTGTTTGGCGAGGACTAATACCCTTGACTAACTACTCAATTGGATGTCCACGCAATACTTTAGCCTAGGCCCAAGTATTCTCAATACGTATCTCCACACTTTTAAATATTGAGGTACTAAAATTACTTTAAATTTTGTACATTTATCTTGAACCGTAATTAACTTGAACATGAAGTAACTGGGGTTCAACTCAAGCTCAAGTTAATTAGATATTATATTAGACATGGCTTTATCTATGTTTTGTCTATTTTAAATTATGCTGATTTGATTTTAAGTAATAGTAGTGATTGTTTTTCATTGTTTTGTTTGCGAGGTATGATCTTGACTAAAGGACACAACTGATGTACCACTAATACCGATCCTAGGCCCAGGTACTCTCCATTACGATCTTCCGCACTTTTAAATATTGAGTACGTAAAAATTATTTAAATTTTTACATTTAGCTTGAACCGTATTCTAACTTGAAGTGAAGTACCCGGGTTCAATTTCAGGCTCACATTTAATAGGTAATATTAGACAATTGCTTATTCTTATTTTTGTTATTTTAAAGTAATGCTGATTTGATTTTAAGTAGTAAGTAGTGACTGTTTGTTCATTTATTTGTTGCGCGGACCTAATCTCTGGACTACGTAACTCTGGGATTACCACGCTATACCGATGCCTAGGCCCAAGTATTCTCAAATACGTATCTCCAACACTTTTAATATGA
>VIGQ01001869.1:15000-27159 GCA_009663005.1 Actinidia chinensis | reverse complement strand
GTCCGCGCAAAATAAAACCAAATTCAACTCGTAAGTCAATACATAAGATTACACAAAAGTTAACTCAACACAAGTTTGATTAGACAATGTACAACATAAGACATTGTATAATAATACCTAATTACTTGAGCTTGAATTTGAACCCGGGAAACTTCAGTTCAAGTCAATTAGGGCCGACAAAAACCTACAAAATTTAAAACTATTGTACGTACCTTAATATTAAAAGTGAGACATGTCTTTCTGGAAGTATTTCGTCAAAATCTTTAATCCTCGCAAAACAATAACTGCAAAACAGTTACTCCACTTAACTCAAAAGTTCAAATCACAGGTATAATTTTAATTGGCAAAGTACAACATATGGACATTGACTAACGAGCAGTACCCTAATAACTTGAGCTTGAAGTTGAAGCCCCTATAGTTCATAGTATTGTACTCTCGCACACAAATGGCAAAAAAAACATCATACATTTTATTATACAAAATTCAACTCAACATAAATTTATATAACATGTAAACATCACCATTGTTTAATAACACTTAATTACTTGAGCTTGAATTAACACCTGGAAATTTCAATTCAAGTTAATTAGCTGAAAAAAATTATACAAAATTTAAAACAATTGTACGTACCTCAATATTTCAGGTGTGGAGACATTTATTTGGGAGTAACTTAGTCAAAATTATTAATCCTCGCAATAATAACAATGCAAATAATCACTACACATTACTCCAAAATTCAAGTCATCATAATTAAATTGACAAAGTACAACGTAGACATTGACTAATAATACCTAATTAATCTTGAACTTGAAGTTGAACCCGATATCATAGTAGTATTAATCGCAAACAAAATAAATGCAAAACAGTCAGTAATTTTATTACACCAAAATTCAACTCAACATAAGTTTATATCTACAATGTTAACAGAAGGCATTGTTGTAACACACCTAATTAACTTGAGCTTGAAATTGAACCCGGAAAACTTCAAATTTCAACTTATTAAAGGCCGAAAAAAATATAACAAAAGTTAAAACAATGTTTTTTATTACGCAGACCTATATTTAAAGATGTGGAGACATGTTTTTGGGAGTACTTTATCAAAATCATTAATCCCGTCACAAATAAAATAATGGCAAATAGTTCGGACACTCTTACTAAAAAATTCAAGTCACCATAAATTGAACTTGACAAAGTACAACATATTATATCGACTACTAATACCTAAATAACTTGAGCTTGAAGTTCAACCCGCTAGTCATCCCATTTTCCTCGCAAATAAAACAAATTCAAACATCAATACATAATATTACACAAAGTTCAACTCACAAAGTTTGATATAGCAAGTACACATAAGGCATTGTCCTGAATACCTAATTAACTTAGTCTTGAACTTGACCCGGGGAGCTTCAAGTTCAAGTCAATTAGGGCCAAAAAAAACATATTAACTTTAAAACTATTGTTACGTACCTTATATTTAAAGGGTGGAGACATGTATTTGAAGTATTTTGTCAAAATCGTTAATAATCCTCGCAAACAAAATAATGCAAAACAGTTTACCCACATTACTACTCAAGTTCAATCAGTATATTTGACATGACAAACACACATATGACATTGACTATAACACTAATTAATTTTAACTTGAAGTGAAGAACCTCGATGTCAATAGCCCTTAATATTTTAAAGAGTGAAGACAATTTATTTAAGAGGGAAGTATTCGTCAAAATCATAATCCGCCTCGCAAAATAAACTAAATGCAAAACAGTTACTCCACATTACTCAAAAGTTCAAATCAGTATAATTTGAAATTGACAATTCAACATATGATATTGACTAATAATACCGATTGACTTGAACTGGAAGTTGAACCCGATAGTCAAAAGTATTAGTCTCGCAAAACAAAACAAGGCAACAGTCATACAGTTTAAATTACAGAAAAATTCAACTCAACATAAGTTTTAAATAGAAATGAAAACATAAGGCTTTGTCTAATAACAACCTAATTAAAACTTGAGCTGAAATTGCACCCTGAAAACTTCAAATTCAAGTTAATTAAGGCCGAAAAAAAATATCCAAAATTAGAAAACAATTGTTACGTACCTATATTTAAAGGTTGTGGAGACATTATTTTGGAAGTACTTATCAAAATCTTAATCCGCGCAAAACAAAACAATGCACAATAGTCCCTACACATTACTCAAAAATTCAAGTCAATCATAAGTTGAAATTTGACAACGTACAACATATGACATTGACTAATAATACCTATTAACGTGAGTTTTAAGTTGAACCCCATATTCATAGCAATTAGTCCTCGTAAAACAAAACAATAGAGAAACAAAACCAGTCAATACATAATATTACACAAAATTCAACTCAACAAAAGTTGATACACACAATGTATAACATAGGCATTGTCTAGCAACACCTATCAAACATTGAGCTTGAATTGAAACCCTAAACTTCAAATTCAAGTTAATTAAGGCCGAAAAAAATATACAAAATTTAAAATGTTACGCGACCTCAATATTTAAAGGTGTGGAGAAATGATGTTTGGGAGTAACTAGTCAAAATCATTACTCCTCGCAAAATAAACAATGCCAAATAGGCACTACACCTTACTCAAACTTCAAGTCACGATAAAATTGAAATTGACACAGTACAACCGATGACATTGCCTATAATACCTCAATAATCTTGAGCTTGAAGTTCCAACCCGATTGTCTACCATAGTCCTCGCAAAATAAACAAATTCAAAACAATCAATACATACTATTACACCAAAATTCAACTAACAAAGTTGATATAGACAATGTACAACTAGGTATGGTCTACTAATACCTAATTACTTGAGCTTGAAGTGAACCCAGGAACTTCAAGTTCAGTCAATTAGGGCCAAAAAACAACAAAATTTAAAACTATTGTTACGTACCTTAATATTTACAGGGTGGGACTGTATTTTAGAAATATTTCGGCAAATCTTTATCCTCACAAACAAAATAAATTCAAAACAATACACACATTGCTCAAAAGTTCAAATCAGTATAAAGTTGAATTTGAATTGACAAAGTCCAACATAATGACATTTTGACTAATAATACTTAATTACTTTAACTTGAAGTTGAACCCGATAGTCAATAAGCAAAATTAGTACTCGCAAAACAAAACAAGCAAAACAGTCATACGTTTTATTACAACACAATTCAACTCAACATAAGTTTAAATCAACAATGTAAAACAAAGGCTTTGTCTAATAACACCTAATTAACTTGAGCCCTGAAATTGAACCCGGAAAACTTCATTCAAATTCACGTCATTCAGGCCCGAAAAAACATACAAAATTTAAAACAATTGTTACGGTACCTCAATACTTAAAGGTTGGAGACATGTATTTTGGAGACTATCAAATCATCATTAATCCTCGCAAAATAAACCCAATGCATATAGCACTACACATTACTCAAAAATTCCAGTCACCATAAATTGAAATTGACAAGTACAACATATGCCATCGACTAACAATACCTAATACTTGAGCTTGAAGTTGAACCCGATAGTCCATCCATTAGTCCTCGCAAAATAAATAATTCAAAACAGGTCCATACATACTTATTCACAAAATATTCAACTCAACAAAGTTGATATATGTAGACAATTAACAACATAAGGCATTATCTAATATACCTATTAATTTGAACTGAAATTGAACCCGGAAAACTTCACATTCAAGTCAATTAGGGCCGAAAAAAAATATCAAAATTTAAAACTTTGTACGTAACTTAATATTGAAAGTGTGGAGACATGTGTTTTGTAAGTCTTTCGTCAAAATGATTAATCCTCGCAAAACAAATAAAGCAAAACAGTTAAACGCCACCATTACTCCAAAGTTCAAATCATTATAATTTGAAATTCACAAGTACAACTATTAACATTACCTATAAACCTAATTAACTTGAGCTTAAATTTGAAGCCTGATAGTCAGATAGCATCGTACCCGCAAAACAAACAATGCAAACAGTCCATACATTTTATTATACAAAATTCACTCACATAGTTAATATAACAATGTAAAACATAAAACCTTTGTCTACTACACCTAAATTAACTTGATCTGAACTTGAAGCCGGAAAACTTCAAATTCAATTAATTTAAGGAAGGCCGAAAAAAACATACAAAATGTCACAATTGTACGTACAACTCATACTTAAGGGTGTGACTGTATTTTGGGAGTACTTCGTCAAAATCATTAATCTCGCAAAATAAAACAATGCAAATAGTCAACTACATACACCTTACTCGAAAATTCAAGTCACCATATGAAATTGACAAAGTTACACAAATGATATGACTAATAATACCTAAATAACTGAGCTTGAAGTTGAACCCGATAGTCATACCATTATCCTCGCAAAACAAAACAAATGCAAAACAGTCATACATAATATTCACAAAAATTCACTCAACCAAAAGTTGATATAGACCATGTACAACAGAAGCATTATCTAATAATACCTAATTAATGTGAACGAAATGAACCCGCAAACTCAAATTCACGTCATTAGGGCCGAAAAAAATATACAAAATTTAAAACTATTGTTACGTACCTAAGATTTAAAGTGTGCAGACATGTGTTTTGTGGAGATTTCGTCAAAATGATTAATCCTCGCAAAACAAAATAAATTCAACTGACCTCCCACATTACTCAAAAGTTCCAAATCAGTATAATTTGAAATTGGAACAAAGTACAACAAATGACTTAACTAATAATAACCTAATTAATTTGACCCTTGAACTTGAACCCGATAGTCATAGCATAGTACTCCGTAAACCAAATAAGCAAAACATCATAACATGTTAGACAGAAAAAAATCAACTCAATAACATAAGTTTTATATATACATTTTAAAAACCATAATGCTTTGACTAATTACACCTAATTAAAACTTGAGCTTGAAATGAAGCCGGAAAACTTCACATTCACGTTTAATTAAGGCGCGAAAAAAATATACAAATTGAAAACATTGTTACGGACCTCATACTTAACGGTGTGGAGACATGTATTTGGGAGTACTCTTTCGTCAAATCATTAATCCTCGCAAAATAAACAAAATGCAAAATAGTCACTACACATACTCAAAAATACAAGTAATCATAAATTTAAATTGAGAACGTAACAACAATATGATATCGACTAATAATATAAAAACTTGAGGCTTGAAAGTTGAACCCGATAGTCAATACCATTAGTTCCTCGGAAAAAAACAAATGCAAAACATCAATACATAATATACACAAAAATTCAAACTCAACAAAAGTTGATATAGACACTGTAGCAACATAAGGCATTATCTAATAATAGCACTAATTACGTTGAAGCTTGAAATTGAACCTGGGTAACTCAAGTTCAGTCAATTAAGGGCCGCAAAACATACAAAATTTAAAACTATGTTACATACTTAATATTTAAAGGTGGAGACATGTGTTTTGGATTGGAGAGTATTTCGTCAAACATTAATCAATCCGCAAAACAAAATAAATCAAAACATTACTCCACATTACGCAAAAGTTCAAATCAATATAATTTGAAATTGACAAAGTACAACTATTATATTAACTATAATACCTAATTACCTTGAGCTTAAGTTGAACCCGATAGTCAATATCATTAGTCCTCGCAAATAAAAAAATTCAAAAACAGTCAATAAAATAATATTACATAACAGTCCACTCAACAAAAGTTTGATATAAGACAATCGTAAATAACATAAGGCATTGTCTATAATACCTAATTAACTTGAGCGTGAACGTGAACCCGGGGAACTTCAAGTTCAAGTCAATTGGGGGGCCGAAAAAACATATTAATTTACAACTATTGTTACGTTACCTTATAGTTAAAGGGTGGAGACTTATTTTGGAAGTATTTTGTTTTTCAAAATTTTAATCCTCGAAACAAATTAAATGCAAAACAATTACTTCACATTACTCAAAAGTTCAAATCAGTAGAATTTGCATTGACAAACTACAACATATTACATTGACTATAACACACCTAATTAACCTTGAACTGGAAGTTGAACCCGTAGTCAATAGCCCTTAATATTTAAAGAGTGAAGACCTGTTATTTTGGAAGTATTTCGTCAAAATCAATAACCTCGCAAATAAAATGAAATGCAAAACAGTTTCCAATTACTTCAAAGTTCAAATCAGTATGATTTGAAATTGACAAATTACAACACATGCATTGACTAATAATACCTCATTAACTTGAACTTGAAGTTGAACCGATAGTCAAAAGTATTAGTACCGCAAACCAAAACAAGGCAAAACCAACCAATACATTTTATTACAACAAAAATTCACTCAACATAAGTTTATCTAGATAATTAAAACATAAGGCTTTTCTAATTAAATAACACATTACTTGACTGAATTGAACCGCCGGGAAACTTCAAATTCAAGTCCTTAAGCGAAAAAACTACAAAATTTTAAACAATTGTTACGTACCTCATACTTAAAGGTGTGGAGACATGTATTTTTGGGAGTAATTAGTCAAAATCATTAATCCTCTCCTCAAAGCAAAAAATAAACAGGCAAATAGTACTACACATTACTCAAAAATTCACGTCACCCATAATTGAAATTGGAGACAAGTACAACAAAATCATCGACTAATAATACCTAATACTTGAGTTTGAAGTTGAACCCGATATTCCATAACCATTGTCCTCGCAAAACTAAAATAATTCAAAACTCATACATAATATTACACAAAATTCAACTCAACAAAAGGTTTATATAGCAATGTACAACATAAGGCATTACTAATAAATACCTAATTATTTGAACTTGAAATGAACCCGGACAACTTCAATCAAGTCAATTAGGCCGAAAAAAAACTATACAAAAGTTTAAACAGTTTTTTACGTACCTTAAAATTTTAAAGTGTGGAACATGTGTTTGGAATATTTTTCCGTGCAAATGATTAATCCAAGTCCTCGCAAAACAAAAAATAAATGTCAAAACAGTTACCTTCCATTACTCAAAGTTCAAATCAGTATAATTTGAAATTGACAAAGTACAACATATGACATTAACGAATAATACCTAATTAATTTAGCGTTGAACTTCACCCGATAGTCAATATCCATTAGTACTCGTATAACAAAATAAAGGCCCACAGTCAATACAATTTATTACCATAAAATTCACTCAACATAAGTTTATATAGACAATGTAAAACACTATGGTGGACTAATACACCTAATTAACTTGAGCTTGATTGAAGCCGGGAACTTCAAATTCAGTTAATTAAGGCCGAAAAAAATAACCCAAATTTGAAACATTGTTCCATCCTCAATACTAACGTGTGGAGACAATTATTTGGGAGTGACTTAGGCAAATCATAATCCTCGCGAAAATAAACCATGCAAAATAGTCACTCACATTACTCAAAAATACAAGTAATCTAAATTGAAATTGACCAAGACACATATGACATCGCCTAATAATACCTAAATACTTGAGCTTGAAGTGAACCCGAAGTCACTAACCATTAGTCCTCGCAACAAAACAATGCAAACAATCAATACATAATTACACAAAAATTCCTCAACAAAGTTGATCTAGACCATCTACCACATAATAGCTACTTAACTTGAGCTTAAAATTGAACCCGGGTAACTTCAAGTTCAAGTAATTAGGGGTGCCGAGCGCTCTGTTGCTTAGGGGGGCACTACGAACATTTAAACTATTGTTACGTACCTTACTATTTAGGGTGGAGACATAGTTGTTTTGGAAGTTTTTCGTCAAAATCATTAACCCTCGCAAAACAAAATAAATTCAACGTTTACTCCACATTACACAAAAGTTTCAATCATATAATTTGAAATTGAGAAAGTACAACATCTGAACATTAACTAATAATACCTAATATTAATTTTGAGGCTTTGAAGCTTGAACACAATAGTCAATATCATTAGTACGTCGTAAACAAAATAAGGCAAAACAGTCCAATCCAATTTTAATTGACTGTAGCAGAAGAGGTCACTCCAAACATAAGTTTATATAGCCAATGTAAAGACCTAATGCTTTGACTATTATCCACCTAATTGTACTAGCTTGTCCGGCATAAGCCGGAGGGGGTGGGCGGGGGGAAAACTGCAATTCAAGTTAATTAAGCCGAAAAAAATATACAAAATTTGAAACACACGTGTTTCGTACCTCATACTTAACGGTGTGGAGACATGTATTTTGGGATTACTTTCGGTCAAGCATTAAGCCTCTCAAAATAAAACAATGCAAAATTAGTCCACTACACATTCTCAAAACTACAAGTAATCATAACTTGAACTTGAACAAAGTACACATATGACAACGACTAATATACCTAAATAACTTGAGCTGAAGTTGAACCCGATAGTCAATACCATTATCCTCGAAAAACAAAACAAATGCAAAACATCAAATACATCATATTACAATTACACAAAAATTCAACTCAAACCAAGTTGATAGATACAATGCCAACATAGGCATTGTCTAATAATAGCTAATTAACTGACTTGAAATTGAACCCGGGGACCTTCAAGTTCAAGTCAATTAGGTGCCGAAAAAAAACTACAAAATTTAAACTCTTGTTAGCGTACCTTAATATGAACGGTGGAGACATGTGTTTTGGAATATTTCCGTCAAATCATTAATCCTCGCAAAACAAAATAAATGCAAAACGTTACTCCACATTACCAAAGTTCAAATCATATAATTTAATTGACACGACAAACATATTATTATTAACTAATAATACCTAATTAACTTGAGCTTGAAGTTGAACCCGATAGTTCAATAGCATTAGTCCTCGCAAAATAAAAAAATTCAAAACAGTCATCATAATATTACACAAAGTCACTCAACAAAAGTGGATATACATAGACAATGTACAAACATAAGGCCTTATCTAATAATACCTAATTAACTTGAGCTGATTGAACCCGGGGAACTTCAAGTTCAAGTTTGTTAGGCTGAAAAAAAATATCAAAATTTAAAACTATTGTTACGTACCTTAATATGTAAAGGTTGAGACATGTATTTGGAAGTAGTCGTCCAAATCAATTAATTCTCCCAAAAACAAAATAATGCAAAACACGTTACTCCACATTACTCAAAAGTTCAATCATATCAGTTTGAAATTGACAAAGTACAAATATGACATTGACTAATTAATCCTAATTAATTGGAGCTTGAAGTTAAACCCGGTAGTCAATAGGCATTAGTCTCGCAAAACACAACCAAGGCAAAAGAGTCAATACTTTATTACCAAAAATTTCAACTCAACATAAGTTTGGGTATGACAATTTAAAACATAAGTCTTTTCTAATACACCTATTAACTTGAGCTTGACATTGAACCCGGGAAGCTTCAATTAAAGTTAATAAGGCGAAAAAAATATCAAATTAAAACAATTGTTTATTACCCTCACTATTTAAAGGTGTGGTGTGGAGACATGTCTTTTTGGAGTACTTAGTCAAAATCATTATTCCCTTCGCACAACAAAACAAATACAAAACATCACTACACATTACTCAAAAATTCAAATCAGTATATTTGAAATTGACAAATACCACTTATGACATTGATTAATAATACCTAATTAACTTGAGTTGAAGTTCAATCCGATATCATAGCATTAGTACTCGCGAACAATACACAGTGCAAAAACATCAATACATTTTAATTACACACAATTCAACTCAACATAAATTGATATAGCAATGTACAACATAAGGCATTGTCTATAATACCTAATTAACTTGACTTGAAATTGAACCACGCAAACTTCAAAATTCAGTTAATTAAGGCCGAGAAAAATATAACAAAATTTAAAACGATTGTTACGTACCTCAATATTAATTGTTGAGACATGTAATTTTTGGGAGTACTTCGTCAAAATCATTACTTATCGCACAATAAACAATGCAAATAGTCACTACAACATTACTCATGAATTCAAGTAAATCATCATTTTGATTGACCAAGTACAAACATATGACATTGACTATAATATACCACCTAATTACTTGAGTTTGAAGTTGAACTCGATAGTCCATAGCATCATACTTGCAAAACAAATAAAGCAAAACAGCATACATTTAATTACACAAAAAATTCAACATAAGTTTATATAGACTGTATAACATAAGGCATTGTCTAATAACACCTAATTAAACTTGAACTTAAAATTAATCCGGAAAATTATTCAAATTCAAGTTAATAGGCCGAAAAAAATAATACAAATTTAAAACAATTGTTGACCTATCTCAATATTTAAAGGTGTGGAAACATGTATTTTGGGAGTACGTAGTCAAAATCATTAGTTTCTCACAAAATAAAACATGCAAAATAGTCACTACACATTACTTCAAAAATTCAAGTCACCTACATGAAATTGGGACAAAGTACAACAAATGACAAATCGACTAATAATACCTAATAACCTGAGTTGAAGTTGAACCCGATAGTCAATATCATTAGTTCCTCGCAAAATAACACAAATTCAAAACAGTCATACATAATAAATTACATTACAAACAAATTCAACTCACAAAAGTTGATATAGACAATGTATCACATAAGGCATTGTCAAAATACCTAATTACTTGCTTGAACTTGAAACCCGGGGAACTTCAAGTTCAAGTCAATTAGGGCCGAAAAAAAAACATACAAAATTTAAAACTATTGTTACGGTACCTTAATATATTTAAAGGGTGAAGACATTGTTTTTTTGGATATTTTGGGTCCAAAATCCCCATTACTCCCCGCAAAACAAAATAAATTCAAAACATTACTCCACATTACTCAAAAGTTTTCAAATCAGTTACATTTGAAATTGCAAAGTACAACATATGATATTAACTATAATCCTACTTAAACTGAGCTTGATTTGAACGCCGATAGTCAATACATCAGTACTCGCAAAACAAAACAAATGTCAAACAGTTCAATACTTTTATTACACAAAAATTCACTCAACATAATTTTATATGACAATGTATAACATAAGTCATTGTCTAATATACCTAATTAACTTGAGCTGAAATTGAACCCGGGAACTTCAAGTTCAGTTAATTAAGGCAAAAAAAAATATACAAAATTTAAAACCATTGTTCTACTCTGCAATATTAAAGGTTGAAGACATGTATTTTGGGATACTTAGTCAAATCATTAATCCTCGCAATAAAACAATGCACAATAGTCCCCACTACACATTACTCCAAAAATTCAAGTCCTCATAATTTGAATGACGAAAGTACCATAACAAAACTATTGACAATCGACTAATTACCTAAATAACTTGAGTTTGAAGTTAAACCCAATAGTCCAATTAGCAATTAGTACTCCAAAATAAAATAAATGCAAAACAGTCAATACATTATTACAACAAAAATTCAAACTCAACAAAAGTTGATATACAATGTACAACTAAGCATTGTCCCTAATTAATTACCTAAATTAACTTGAGCTTGAAATTGACCCGGAGACTTCAAGTTCAAGTCAATTAGGGCCGCAAAAAACATCAAAATTTAAACCGATTTGTTACGACCTTACTTTTAAAGGGGGGACATATATTTTGGAAGTATTTCGTCAAAATCATTAATCTCGCAACAAAATAATTCAAAACAGTTACTCCCATTACTCAAAAGTTCAAATCAGTATACTTTGAAATTGAAAAATACAACATAAGACATTGACTAAAATACCTAATTAATTTGATCTTGAAGTTAAAGTTTGAACCCGATAGTCAATAGCATTAGTACTAGTACTCGCAAAACAAAAAAAATGGCCAAACAGTCAATACATTTTATTACACAACATTCAACTCACAAAGTTTATATAGGCAAATATATAACATAAGGCAGTGGTCTAATAACACCTATTCACTTGATCTTGAAATTGAACCCGGGACTTCAATTCAAGTTAATTAAGGCCGAAAAAAAATATACAAAATGTAAAACATTGTTTACTACCCTCAATATAAGGTGTGGTGTGAGACATGTATTTTTGGGAGTATTAGATCAAAATCAATTATTCTCTCAAAACAAAACAAATACAAACATCACTACACATTACTCAACAATTCAAGTCAAGCCTATTAAAATTGACAAA
>VIGQ01001869.1:0-5000 GCA_009663005.1 Actinidia chinensis | reverse complement strand
GTGGCAAGGTCCAACCTCTTGTCTCGCTACGCCCGCACGAGTTCAACCCCCACTCCAAGTCACCATCGGCGTCGAGTTTCCAGAACTCAGAGCATGGAGATCGACCGGCAAGGAGGTCAAGGCCCAGATTTGGACAACCGCCCGGCTAGGAACGGTTTCGCGCCGTCACCTCCGCTACTACCGGCGGTGCCGTCGGCGCCTTATCTCGTCTATACAATCACCGCCCGCACCTCCTTCGACAGTGTCGCCCGCTGGCTCGAGGAGCTCAAACTCAAAAGTAGTGCGTGGCTTGTTTTACGGTTCCGAGTTCAAAGTAATGTAATTACCCTTATACCCATGCACGTTTTCAACCTCATTAAGTTTCACTTACTCTCATTTGGACTGCAGATTAAAGGAGAGATTATTTGGTACTCTTAGAACATCTACGTGTTACAAGCATCGTATGAAAGTGGTATGCTATTAATCACAATTCAAAAAAATGCAACCCTTAATTGTTTAGACCAATAGTTTAAATTGTATGTAGTTTCCTAAATATTTTATTTATCTTATTATTAATCAAGAATTTATTATATAGCTAGAATGCTCCCAAGTGGGATCTAAGAGCTTCATCCCAAATAATTATTTTATGACACATTAGATAGTGAAGTGGGAAAAAATCAACATTTATGTGGCGCTAACTTTTGCAAGATGTGAGGAGGCAATTTTTATTTTTTGGAATAGAGAGAGAGATTAGAGAGAGAAAGAGAGATGATATTGTATATAGAGAGTTTTTTATTTAGACTATTGAAGGAGATAAAAAACAAGAGTTAGACAAAGTAAAATTGGCTAAATAGAGATAGAAAATCAAATATTCTGATGGTGATGTTCTAAAGTCCCATATTTTGTCTATTCCGAGATCAATCACCTTATAAAGTGAATAAGCGAATTCCGTATCTCAAATTCGTATCTCACTTTTATTAAAATGGCTAAACTTAAAATAATTGAGACTAAAATTAACACAGTGGTCTAACACTAGATATAAATATCTTCTGTTGATGCACTAACTTTTTCTCTCTCCTTTTTGTAATCACAAATGGAATGTCACCATGCCCATGGCATTTAATCCACCTAGTCAGCCACTCAAAACAAATCAACCACAACCATATCAAATTTACACAATACTCCACAAATTAAACTCCCAAGAAGTTACGCTCTCATAAGATAGAAAAACTAGGTGATGGGTTCTGTTTCTCCCCTGAGAATTCCAATTCTATATTTCTCTGAAAAAACCCTCAGAGGATCGTGACAATGTCCAGCGAGCCCTTGAGTAATTCGGCTGCTTCGAGGCAGTGTATGACAAGGTTACTGTGGAGTTGTTTGATGTTCCAATGGAGACTAAGTGCAAAAACACTTCTAGTAAGCCATTGTATGGCCACATAGCTAACCCCCGCAATTTCCTCTTCACGAAGCATTTGGAATTGATGATACCACTAGCTTTGAAGCAGCTCAAAACTTCACTAGTCTCGTGGGATGAAGGGAAGTCAAATGCTAATTGGTATTTGTTAGAAAGTGAGCCTCAGACATACAAAAAAATTGTTAGTTGTTCTGAAAGTTCTTTGTGGAAAGTCTTTTAAGAGTGAGGTTGACTCCATTTTGCAAAATCATACCTAGGAATTAGTTGATTTGCTACTAGAAAATAAGCCTATGGGCTACAAATGAATATTTAAGAGGAAGATGAAGGAAGATGGGTCAATTGATAAGTACAAAGTTAGATTTGTTATCACAGGATACATATAAAAAGAAAGTCTAGATTACTTTGATACTTACTTAGCAGTCTCGATAATTACATATATTCGGATGATAATTGTGTTCTCAGCTTTGCAAAATCTTGAGATAAATAAAATGGATGTAAAAATAACTTTTTTGAATGGAGATTTAGATGAAAAAATCTATGCGGTATAACCTGAGGTTCGCACATGAAAAAAAAGGAAAAGTCTGTAGACTTGTAAGATCATTATATGATCTTAAGCAAAAACCAAAATAATGGCATAAAAAGTTTGACAATGTTGTATTGTTTAGTGGCTTCAAAGTCAACGAATGTGACAATGCATATATGTCAAGGATACAGATGAAGGATATGTCATTTTGTGTCTTTACGTTGATGACATGATCATTGTTAGCTGTAACGATAAAGTTATTCAATCTACCAAAAACATGTTAAATTCAAAATTTGACATGAAGGATATATGCCTAGCAGATGTGATTTGGGGTGTTAAGATCACTAGAAAATCTGATGGACATGCATGGTCTCAAACACTCTATATTGATAAAATTCAAGAGAAATTTAATAAGGAAATTGGGATTTTTTTGGAAATTGGATGTAGTTACTAATTCATGAGGCTACGGCTCAACCTGCAAATTGAGCGATGTAATAACTCGATTTTATATTTTGGGTTATAATTGGAAAGATTTCTACTTTTGGGTTAAAATTTTAAATAGAACATTTAAATAGGTAATTAATTACTTTAGATAGTTGGAGGGGCTGCAGTGCAATTTTAATATAATTGAAACTGCAAGAATCCATCATATGCGGACGAAAAAAAGGAAAAAGGGGAAAGAATAAAAGAAAAGAAAAAGATTGTAATGATGAATGTTTAAAAAATGATTTGGTTTAGGAAATAATGTAATGGTGTGTACTTAAAGAGGAGAATAGGTAGAAGGGAAGAGAAGAGTCTCTGAAAAGAGAGAGAGAGAGAGCGCAACGATGAGAGGAGGAGAAAGAGAGAAAAAGAAATATTAGACCTTGGAGAAATTAATTTGGTGTGGTTAATTCGTTGATATGAAAGACATGGGTTGTGATCAACGGTGAGATGATGTCAATCAGGTGAACTTTTAGTATGATGATCCTTGGAGCCAGATCTTCCATATCTTAAATGGTGTTTTAATTTTCATTTGAGGTAAGCAGAGGTATTAAACATATGCTTTTTAAACCTCCAGAGTTTTTTTTTAAAATATCTGATTTTGGTATTCCTCTTGAGCATGTGTTGCTATCGTTGAAATCCCTGTATTTTGTTGGCATCCGTGATACGTATGATGTTATTGTTTTGATGCTAATGCGATGGAATGGATGGTCCATGTACTGATTGAAATCCGCCAATAGTTCCACTAAGGACCGGAAAAAATGAGAGCTAGGAGACGTGGATGAGGCCGATTCCAGTAATGTATCAGGAAAGACCTGGTATGAGGTCTTTGATGAATATTGAATTCGTTGTGCTACTCTGACATTTGGTGTTGAGTCCATTATTGATTCGTGAGCATATCCCGCGTATTGTATCTTCCCTGTTAAATAATTTTTCAAGATGATGTGAGAATTCGGAATAGTCGAGATGGGTGGGGGTGAAAGACTTGAAGATTTTTGATTTTTTTGTATTAATTATATTTGGAGACATTGTCAAATAACATTTGGAGACTATTGAATATTTCAAGAAAATAGTGCTTCCTGATTTTTGTATTTGAAGAAAATACGGCGAATTTAGGTAATTTAATTAACGGCCCAAGAGTGCGGGTCGTCACAAATGGTATCAGAGCTAGGCTTTAGGTCTTACATGGGATTGTGTGGGAGGGTTAGGTGTTAGATCTTAATGGGCTGGTGTGGAAGGTTTGTGGTAGAGAGTAATCTACTAAATACGGGTAATGAGATTGTGTGAGGAAAAAAAAAAAATTGGTATTAGAGTGTTGCGTGGAGGTGGTTTTGAAAATTTGACTATGAGGTTGATGTGGTTAAATTTTTATATATGTATAAAATGTTTGTTTTATGAAAGAAAAAAATGGTAGAGAAAAAAAATATATATTCGACTTGTAGCTCGGGGTGTTTTGGGGGTATACGGGGCCCTCCAATCTTGATTGGGAAACCGCGGATTTACTTTGTCTATAGCCGACGGACTTGGCAAGAAAGTAACTTACCCTATTTTCTTAACTTTGTTGGTAATTATTATAGCAGTGAATACTTGTTGTTGTTGTTGGTACTAGGCAAGGGGAGGAATGAAAAAGAGGATTATTCATTTGGTGTTTGTTGTGATGTGCAAGACTATGATTTTTCAAATTTCGAGGACGAATTCCTTTGAGAGGGGAAGATTGTAATAACTCGATTTATATTTTGGGTATAATTGAAGATTTATAACTTTGGGTTAAAATTAAATAGAACATTTAAATAAAGTAATTACGTAGAAAGGTTGGAGGGGCTGAAGTGCAATTTGTAAATTGAAACGGCAGAATCCTCAATGCGACGAAAAAAAAAAGGAAAAAGGGAAAAGAATAAAGAGAAAAGGAAAAAGATTGTAATAATGATGTTTGAAAGATTTGGTTTAGGCAAATACTATAATGGGTGTGTAATTGAAAAGAGGGAGAATAGTGAGAAAGGGAAGAGAAGAGTCTCTGAGAAAGGAGAGAGAGAGCGCACGACAGAGAGGAGGAGAAAGAGAGAAAAGAAAGCAATATGAGACTGGAGAAATTATTTGGGTGGTTAATTCTTTGTGATTAATGAAAGACATGGTGTAGATCCACGGTGAAGAAAGATGTCAGATCAAGTGAAAATTTTAGTATGATGATCATGGAGCCAGATCTTCATTACTAATGGTGTTATTTTCCCTTTGAGGTAGAGGAAGGTCGACAATATACTTTTAAACTCCGGAGTGTTTTTTTAAAATATCTGATTTTGTATTCCTCTTGAGCATGTGTGCTATCTGTTGAATTCATGGTATTTTGTTGGTATCGTGATATGTATGATGTTATTGTTTGATGGCAAATGCTATGGAATGGAATGGTACATGTACTGAGGGATCCTCCAATAGTTACCACTAAGGACCGAAAAAGCCGAGAGCTAGGAGACGGGATGAGGCCGGTCACCAGTAATGTATCAGGAAAGACCATGGTATGAGGTTCTTTGATGAAATACTGATTAGTTGTGCTACTCTGGACATTTGTGTTGAGCCATTATGATTGTTGAGCATATTCCCGTCGTA
>VIGQ01000705.1:15000-27935 GCA_009663005.1 Actinidia chinensis | reverse complement strand
TGGAAAGAAGTGAAGAAGTAAAAAAAAAACTATATTTGAGAAAAAAATGACGAAAAAAAAAAAAATTAACTTAGTTGTGTCATTCGTGACCTTTTTCACTAAAAATTTTATGGTTTTTACTGTTGTTGTTCTCTACTTGTAGAGAACCAAGGTAAAACTTGTTTGTCATTGAGGCAACCAATCCGCCTTTACAAACTCTGCGGATACATCGCAATAGTGAATTGACTTCATGAATACGAAGGCCAAAATTTTTTTACACAATACTTAAGTCGTAACAGCGAGGTGTGAAAGGGGACTAAACAAGTGAGATTAAGGATTCGTTTGGCACCAGTTTTTTTTCTGATTTTTTGTTTAAAATAAGCAAAAAAATCAATAAAAAATTAGCTTTTTGTGTTTTTTTTGTGTTTTTTTGACTTAATTTAAATAAAGTAAAGCCACAAAGCAAACCAAAGGCAAAAAAAGCAAAAAAAATTGCATTTTTAGTTGAAAGCTTAAAAAAATCTTGTCTTTTAAGCATTACAACGGAGTACTAGTACAATTTTCTGCTGATTTTTTTAAAGGTTTACAATAAAAAAGATAAAAAAATTGGTTTTTTTCTTTTTTCTTTTTCTTTTTTTATTTATTTTTAGATAAAGTACTTCAGAAAAGCAAAAAGTCAAAAAATTCTTTAAATTTTTTGATAATAATTTTTTAAAAAACTGACTTTTAACCATTACCAAACGGAGCCTAAAGTCAAGGATATTGATTTCTGAGGAGATTGTTAGGTGCCAAGCAATTAGTATGTAAACGTTGCCGCAGCCGTATACTTTTTCTAACCCAAAAATAGGTTTTAAGAGAGATGGGACACTATTTTTCAACAAAAACTTCAAAAGAGATTATAAAGAACCAGATAATATTGCAATCAAAATGAGAAAAAAGCAAATACATTGACTAAAAATCAAATTTGTTTAATTTAGTTAAAAGAAAATTGAAAAAATAGAAAAAATTAATTCATATTGGTGCTAAAATAATCTATAAAAATTAATTTTCTATAATTAATAGTCAATTTGATTAGTCATTGTTCACATCTATTTCAATTATAAATTATAGGGATAACTTCTCACACCCCCTGAGGTTTGTCATAATTGCACGACCTCCCTGTAGTTTGAAAAATGGCACTGGCCCTCCCCTGTAAGAGCAAAAAATGACCATTATGCCCCTTACCCAGCCCCCCACCCCCACCCAACCCCCACCCCCACCCCCGGATTTTTTTAATTTTTTTTAGGTTTCTGTTAATTAAATTTTATTACTTTTTAATTATAATTTAATTGTTTATCAGTTTTTTTGTGGATATATATTTTTTTAGTATATGTTTGTATTTTTAAAAAATTTTTTGTAATTAACATTTTTACATAAAAAAATAAATAATATAAAAATAAAAAAGAGAACACAAAATTTAAGAATTCAAAAATAATCTGATCATTATAATTTAAAAAATTGGACAAACTTTTTAGTTGTAGATAAATATAAAATGTCTTAAAACTCATTATTAAAGGTCAATTTGGCCTACATTTTTTAAAAAATTTTAAGTATTTTAGTTTCTGAGTTTTTTTATTTTTTTTATCGTTTCACAACAATTTGATAATGCCCCATATGTGATGAGGCTCAATATTCGTCATTAGATCTGACTTCAAAATAATATGCCAATCCAAATATCAAAAGTCGTACATTAGATGCGAAACTTGCTAAAATTTTAGATACTTTCGTAAAATTTGCTAAAATGATTCACAAAAATTAAAAACTCAAAAATTTAAATACTTAAGTTTTTTAAAAAGTAGTCCAAATTGGCCTTTAATAATGAATTTTAAGATATTTTATAATTTTTACATACCAACTAAAAAATTGTATAATTGTTTTAAATATAATTGATAAGATTATTGTAAAAACTGAACATTTGTATTCTCTTTTTTAATTTTATTGTATTTTTATTAAAAATTAATTAATAAAAAAAACTTAAAAAAACACAAAATATAATAAAAAATTGATAAAAAAATAAATGAGATTAAAAAGTAAATAAAAATATTAAAAGAAAAACTAAAAAAATTAAAAAATCGCGGGGGTGGGGGGGGCTGGGGTCAGGGGCATAATGGTATTTTTGCTCTGACAGGGGAGGGCAGTGCCATTTTCAAAATACAGGGGAGGTCAGTGAAATTTAGAATCTAAAATAAAAAAATCAGAACTAAAATACTTAAAATTTTTTACAAAGTAGGCCAACTTGGCCTTTAATTAATGGTTTTAAGACATTTTATAATTTATACATACAACTAAAAAAATGTACATTTTTTAAAAATAATGATCAGATTATTTGTGACTAAAGTGTGTGATAGGGTTGTATTTTGAGATTATTTATGGTTTATTAAAAATGTAAAGAATGTCAAAAACAAAAATTTTATTAAAAAAAACACAAACATATAATAAAAAAAGATAGATCCAAAAAAAAAACTGATAAAAAAATAAATTAGATTAAAAAGTAAATAAAAAGAATTAAAAGACAAAATAAAAAAATAAAAAAATCGCGGGGGCGGAGGGCGGGGGTCAGGGGCATAATGGTCAGTTTGTTCTTACAGGGGAGGTCAATGCCATTTTTAAAACAAGCGGCGAGGTCAGTGCATTATGACAAACCCAGGGGGTGTGATTAAAGTATACCTAACTTATATTTTGCACTCTCTTACTTTTATTTAAAAATAATCTCTTGTAGATCTTTTTAATTCTCAAATTGAGCAATAACTTTTTTAAATTGGTCGTTTCATTTATATATCATTTAAATTAAGAGTTGTTTAGTCTCATTCATGTAAGGTCTCATAAAAATAGGGACCATTTTAAAAATATAAGAATGAAAAAAATATGACACTTTAACAATATATTTTTAAAAATATCACAGTCAACTATAATATAAAAATATTTTTAAAATATGACCAGTTTTTAAAATATTTTTTAAAAAAAGTCACTGTTATAATAATGTGACCATTTAAAAATAAGACGGTTAAAATGTTTTGAGCATTGAATTAATGAATAGTAAAAAAATAATATGATAGTAAGATAGAATTAAAATAGAAATATTAATGACGCTGCTATTAAATAACTATTAATTAATTAGAATTAATAATTAAATATAATGAGGGATATGGTGCTCTAATAACAACCACAAAAATGGCATGCTTCTGCCCATATGAAAGCCAGGTATCCGCAAAAGTATGGGGTACAAACAGTACAGGTTTGGAAATGGAACAGAAGTGGCACCTGTCATATAGTGGGAAGGAAATAAAAGTGTTTGTGGGCAGAAACTCCCGGAGAGTTGTCGATAAAGAGTGAGTTTGATAGTTTCCTACGTCGGAGTTAGGTACGGGCTAATTTCAAACACTGCCTTAATCGGGCAAGAGGTCTCGACCAACCGTCGCCATGGAGCAAGCTCGAAAGACCCTCTGTGCCGAAACTCGGAGAAGTCAATACTCAGAGGAATGCATTCCCATGCTAAGCCCATCGTTACCCCCGAGGTGCTGCTTTTTAGCGATCTCGGAACAATTATTGCGATAAAAGCTGAGCGAGGGGTAAAGGTCCGACGTAATCCCAATGGATTGACAGAGAAAAAAAGATACTTTACGGCAAATGCCTTCTGACAACCCCCATGCCCAAGAGGAGAACGTGGGAGTTGATGATAACCTTACCAGCCAGCCGCAGAGGCTTGGCCGAGTCAGCCACCAACTCACTGACACCATCAGCATGAGGGCACGCGCTGAGTTCAGGATAAAAGAGAATGTTGTGTTCTCCCAGAGGTATGTGAAAATTTACTCTAAAGATACCCAGGACTTTCGCACTCTAGATTAGAACGTCAACTGACCGTCGGAGAGCCGTTTTCGAAACACAGCTATGATGTAACATAATTTATGACCATTTAATCGATTCTTTGCGGACACTCATGTATCCAGGACAGAGTCAGAATGAATGTTCAGGGGGTAAAAATTTAGCATTTACAAACATTTAAAAATAAATTTATTAATTTTTATGGGGTCAAATTATATTAAAGAAACTAGTGTTAATTTTTTGTCCGTGGATTAAGTGACCCCACATTGCCCTCACTGCTTCGCCCTAATTTATAAATGGTTGTAAGATGTATTAGCATTATATAGTGAATGAGAAGAGTAAAAACAAAAATACGTATAACATTACTATAAAAATATAATATATATATATATATAATATATATATATATATATGGGTTCCACAATATGATTGAAATGAAACGTGATGCTGGATAAAATATTCGCCCACTAATGGTACCAAGGTAGAATTTGCCCGTATATCCTCGCCATAGTTTATCACCTCTCGAATGTATAACGAGACATACTATTTGATCCCCACATCGCCAGTGGTGAGATTGGTTACTTCATCTGATTAGAGACCCATTCTGCCATGATTCCATTTCACAAGGAATCTACCTATGTGGGACTCCCCTCTACAACGTCTCCTATTAATTGAGGACAAAATGCATCTGCTAATGGCAGTTCTTATTTGATCTCCAATATACGTGGGATATACTACATACTACTCATACGAGGATCACGGTGTAATTTTCTTTATAGGATATCCATTATCCATCTATAAAAAAGACGTCCTCCATTACAAAAGACCAGTAATACCCATACCACAAACCACTTTTTCCCCCCCCATTCTGAGAGATCATGTATTTTGCCTAGCTTGTCTTCACCTTGATCTAATTCCTACGCCGGAGGGTTTGAGCGGCCTCATCCCAGCCGGTAACGTTTGTTCTGGCTTGTTGCAGGTCGCCGAGTTCTTTACCGAGCTCGAGCAATTTTGACTGTTAGTTGCTCGCTCATAAATTTCTACACAAAAAACATATAAACAAATACGAAAATTTATGTTTATCATCTGTTTTAATACCATTTAACTTATCCATATGATGTGTCATAAATCAACACCATTAGAGATAATTACTTCATAGGATTCATTGATCAATAGTGTAAGATGTGTCATATTACATCATGAATGAGAATAGTAAAAAGCAAAATGATAATCATAACAGGCATGAAGAAACAAATAAGGTTATTGGGTTCCCAATACCTTACTATGGCGGTTCTCAATACTAGTGATGAAATGAAAACATGAAAAAGAAGAAGTTATGTTTACCATTTGGGTATATTCTAACACGAAAGACAAAAAATTACAGGTATACTTGGCAAATTTATGATCACGTACAAATCAGAAGAACAACTTAACATGTGATACAGGTGGAGCCCACTCATGTTGGAAATCCTGGTTTACCTTCAAATTGTTTAACTCATAATAGTCGAATTACTCATCGTAATGGAATGGGCTCTTTATCTCCCCCTTTGCCACGTTGACAATGAGGGGCCCGTATAAGCCTGCGGATCTTGAATCCTGTAGGTCCATGGTAAAAGTATGTTCCGGATACACAATATGTAAACCCATTCCAATTAGGCCCTCACATGGTGCTAATGGAATTATAATTAAAAATTTACTTACTTTACTAAGAAGTAGCATATATCCTCTCATGCACACATTTAATTTATAGGGATAAAAAATTTTAAAAAATTCATTTGCATTAATTAAATAAAAAAAAATTACAAATATTTTTTTTCTTGTTTGTCGTTGCATAATTTTCTTCATACCTTCTTGTTATATATTATTTTTATACAAATTAAATTAAAATTGGTAAAATATCTATTTAATAGGTATAATTTCGATTGAAAAACCCATTTTAAGAAAAAAAATGGGACACGTGAAAGCACTTTCCCATTTTAAAATAAAATAAATTATTGATAGTATTCTAAATACAAAATGAAGAGAGCTCTTATAAAATATCGTGACAATAATATATAATAATTCTTTAAAACAGCTGCAAATATAAATCAAGCTCTTATCACCAATTATCATGCCAATAATAATAATTCTCTATAAACCGCCTGCAAATATTACAACAAGCCAGCTTCTTGATCATTGCTCTTGTATCGGCTCCGTTCGATAATGCCTTAAAAGTCCATTTTTTTTTAAGAGGTTGTTATTAAAAACAATATATTTTATTGTTGTTGACATTACTTTAGCTAAAAATAAATAAATAAATAAATAAATAAAAAGAAAAAAGAAAAAAGAAAAAAAAAAACTAACTCTGAATGATTTTTTTTGTTTAGAAGCTAAAAAAAACTAGCCCCTCACACAAAGTTGGTGCCACACCAAAGCCCCCACTTACCCCACTATACCCCACTATACTTCGCCGTGATAAGTTAAGAAATAAAGAAATTCATCATGACCTCTAAAATAAACCCTCTTGCAATTGAGCCATCTAACACTCTCAATTATGTCTAAGGGGTAACCAATTCTTTTGAATTTCTTCTAAACTTTGTGCATTAATCACTTTGTCAATATGCCGAGCCAGTTACCCCTTAAACCCTCAACAGATTTGATAGCATTGTTATAAATGAATTGCCACATCAAACGCCGTGGTTCACCCTCCACACAGGCGCGCCCCACATCTGTTTTCATCAGTAACCCGACCTCCAATTTTAAACATCCCAAATTTTAAAAAAAAATTTGAGATTAATATGTTGGGGGGCTGAACTACCCCGGGCTACAGACCAGGTCAGCCTTGGGTAGTTCCGCCACTGATTATATGATACATGTAATGTATTGATTTTCAAATGCACTACTACGTACACATGTCAGGGAAGTATTTGATATTGCAAGGCCAATTTCCAAAGAAATAAGTAAAAATTTTATTAAAATATAGTAAAATTAAACTTATAATGGAAGAGAAATACTCGAAAAAGTTTTAAAAAAGGCAAACGAACTTCGTAGTGCTGAAAAACAAAGTACATGCGGATACAAAACATGGTTTAGTAGTTCGATAATAAACAATGCTACACATTTAAAAAATTTGTTTTAATCACAATTTATTATAACCAGCATATTAATTATGTTAAAAGGTGGATAATATTTGTGTTTGATATTTAGTGCACTAATTTTCACTCTTCTTTTTTGTTTAATGCACGTATATTTTTATTTTTATTATTGTGACTTTATCTAAGGTCCTTTTTGTGTAGTAAAAATATTTGAATAAAAGTATATATTTTGATAAAGTTATGTTTATAAATACAAAGAAATGATGCTTCGATCCAGGATTTTGACTAAAACATTTTTAAAATTAAAATAAATCAGTTTCAATTTACTTAATTACGTGTTAATCACTATACGTAACTAAGTGAATTTGATTTTAATTTTGAGACGGTAACGGTTCTCATCGTATTATAATGATAGGAATCAAGAATAGAGTTTTTTGCTATATCCAATAGATCCCGCTGTTATGAAGTAATTGGAGCCATCAGCCTCCCAATAAACGTAAAAAGGAAATCTTTTGGCTGAATAAACAATTTACCTTGTCCTAAATTGGATCAGACGCCCTACTTGCAGACTCACAATATTTAATATGGAAGGTAAGAGAAAAATTTTTACAATAAATGCCGAATTTGATATGGTGATGGGTATGTAACTATGTATTTAAAAAAAAGAAAAAGAAAGGAACTTAGCATTTCCTTTATATAAAATGGTGATAAAAATTATTAAATTAGTAATATATATTATAAACCCAACGGGCTCCATTGATAACACTAATTTTCATTGTCCTTTTCATCGTTGGTGTCTTTATGATCGTCAGACAAAGACAGAACTCCTTCGGACCTTCCTTGAAACAACACTTTAGGGTATTAGTTCAGTGTTGGTTGTTGTTCAGAACATTTTTGCTGTTAAACCGCAGGTGAGAGCCTCGCTCGGTATTTTGCCTACAAGGTGGACGCCTTCCGCGAAAACCACACCAATACCATGTGCAGGTGAGGCTCTATGTGGGCAGTGGACACGCCCACACCCCGGATTATCGGCCACAAACCTCAGTCGCGGTCCACCCGTCGTAGGGAAGATCACCGCAGAGTGTCCTCAGTTGAGGATTCTTCAAGTGAGCTCCTGTCGTCCCTTCGCGGTTGTGTGAACTTCCCTTCTCCGTTATCCCAACACCCCGAGTCGTGCCGTGGAGGCCATGGGTGGATCGCGCTTTTGTTCTTTTCCAGTGCGTTGGTAGTTCTGGAGGATCAACATTCCACCGTGCCGTGTGAGTTGAGCATTTAGACTCCGCTCCCGTAAATCGGTTCTATTCGGCGCTTGCGCCATCACGTCGTAGTCCATCGGGTTAGTCATCGGTGGGCTGGTTGGTCAAACGCGCGTTCAGGCCGTATTTGATCGAGCCAAGATAAGGAGTAGAGGTAAGGTTAAAAGGAAATGTTGTTGATGGCCCTTTGGATCCTTGATGTAGTTTTGGGTGTTGAGGAGGACGATTCGATCGGGCGGGTTAGGGTGGTAGTCGGTGGGCGGAGAGGATGGCGAGAGCCCATGAGGGCCACGATTTTGGAGGGTGAAGAGCTTGCTGTGGGTGTAGTTGTCCAGAGCGGAGCTCTGTGGCGGTGATTCCGGAAGCTTGATGCTTTGGTTGGGAGGTAGTTTGTAGTTTAGTATGGCTAGGCCTGAGGGGTGTGCGGGCTCCCTCCCCTCTGGACACTTCGACACCCAGTAGTTGTTGGAAGGGGCTTGATTTGTGGTCAATAGGGATCCGAATAGCTCTCGCCGGAGTAGTAAATGTCCATGTCGTCCACCTTCAAATGGCTGGATGTCGTCCCGCGGCCTCAACCACAACTACCTTGTGATTGAATGGAAAAAAAAAAACAAAATGTCAATGTTATTACACTAAATACGAAAATAAATTTTAGATTTTTTTTAAAACAAATGAGTTTTTAATGAAAATTTTTCAAATTCATGATTTTTTTTAATATTTTCGAATTTTCTTATCAAGAAAAAATCGAGAAAAGTATAAAAAAAGTTTATTAAAGACAAAAAAATTCAAAATCCATAAGAATATATATAGATAATCCAACAAGCGTCCATGCAGATAAAGATCAGGATTTATAGAGTTTATTTAACCAAGAATGGCCAGAGTTAATGATTGGCCTTAATTTGACAGAGGAAAAAGTTCTTACTTAGGGCGTTTGGCATGGCGGATAGGGAGGGAGATAAGTTTTAAAGGGGGAGATAAATTTGAGAGGGAAACTTTTGAAGGGGGATAATTTTAACTTTACTGGATACTTTTTCGAAGGGTGGATAAGGGTGGTGATAAGAAAGGAAAAATAGATTAGAGAAACAAAAATAAAAAATTTAGATAGTAAAAAAATTTATTTTTTCATATATATATATATATATTAATAAAAATAGACATTTTGTTTCTCTTGAGATATTTTTTTTCTTATCCCTCACCCCCTATTCCCCCGGATAACTTTTAGTTAGGGTTCTAGGCCACCCAAATTATCCGCCCTATCCCACCCTGCTGGGGAAAAATTAATCGGGGGGCATAAAGTATCCGCCTCTTATCCCCAGCTAAACGACATAGGGGAAAAATTATCCGGGGGCCATATAAATTATCCGCCCTATCGCCAGCTAACGACATGGGGGAAAAATATTCGGGGGAAAAATTATTCCACTCCTAATCCACCAGCCAAACAGGCCCCTTAGAAGCCAAATGGAGAATTGATAATTACTTTAAAGGAATAACTGTAAATATCCTACAAGTTCAAAACAAGACATCAAAGGGCTCTGCTAGGAGAACGAAATGATAAAAAATTTAATTTATGCATTTTTAATTTTTCATCCACTTTCACATATTTTTTTTATACACTATCGACAACAATCATTGTTGTTTTTTTAGCATTCCGCAAAACAACGCCGTTGACTTAAAATTTTCTTAGGTTCAGTCCACATGGCCTTTTTACCACCCAATAGGATACATGCTTTTGTCACGGTCGAACAGGGAGAAAGTTATATTATTTTCTTAATTTCTACTTGGAGTCGACAAATTAGATTATCGGACTTCTATCAATAATATTCTGTTAAAAAAAAATGTTCCGATTATAAAAAAAAATCATTAACAAAGTTTTTAAAATATATTTTAAAATTAATAACAAAAATATGGTTAGTCTGACTGACATATTTATCTTAAGTGTGATACACATTAATCAATTTGTAAATTTACACACACACCATTACTTTCTGATAATTTTTTGAGTAAAAATTCTGACTAAATAGGGCATGTGTGGTTCCCAACAACATGAGCCAACACACAACAAAAGAATGAGAACTATCATTAAATGCACAAATAAATAAATGACAAAAACATGGGTATGTATATCGTTGTATGTAAATTATGTTTATCCTCATTCCAAAGGGTTTCTGTTTCACATTGATTGAAGTATGAGATGAGTTCATTTGTAACGACTGTTTGTTTTTTATAACCCATCACAAGTGTATTATGGCCAAGTTATTTTTTACCAATTCATAAGTTAAAATCAAATTTATTTGATCTAACTACTTTAAAACTTTATTAGCAAATTCAAAGTATTAAAAGTTGTGGAGTGATTGAATCGTGCTTTCTAAAATAATAAATTAACGTATAAGAAAACTTATATAGCAATAAATTTTGTTTATTCATAAAAGTTGTGAAAAGGAACATTAATTCGTATTAACTCTGTGATAGAGACACGAATGTCAACAGTAAATCCCCCTTAAGTTAGTCAGGTTTTTAGAAACTCCGACTTCAAAAAGGACTTGACTTTGGTAAATAAGATTCAAGGCATTTGAGTGTGGTAAATTCGTCCCAAACTATGCAGGTTGGATATAAAAAACTCTAGTATAGGTATATATTTGTCTTCTCATCCATTTATATGAAAGTACACTGATAAACAGGACACTTGTTGCAGTGGTGGTCCTGATGGTTGCATGTTCTCCAAGCCAAAATACTTTGTCAGATAAAAATGCCAAGGACTTCTTGTATCTTGTCCATCACACCGGATAAAGTTGTGATAGATTTTGCAAGGGGAAAAAAAATTTACAAATTCCTCTTAAATTTTCATCCAAATATCACATCGCATTGTATTCTTTTAAAAATTATTAATTAATATTTCTAACTTTTGAGAGTTCATCAGCCCCCTCCAACATTAACTTCTCATCAAATGATGACGAAATCGCCCACGTGACAGTTTTTCCGTCATTAGGTCCGTCTATATCACCATTTTGGAGGAAAGACATTATTACATTCCTTCTCAATTGCCAAAAAAACATTGCAAATTTACTCTTTGATTGTTGCGAAAACCCTAGTAATTGCCATTAAATTAAAACCCTAATTTACTAGTGATTAGAGAGAAAAGAACCCTAAGGCTCATGATATTGTTCTTCACTACTTTTCTCTCACTTTACGTTAATGCTTTAAATTCCCCCACATGACAACTTGTTTGTCACTCCTTTTCATTCTCCCAATTTTCCAAATATTCCATTTGAAGAAAAAAAAAAAGTTCAAACTATAACTCATTTAATAAGATTTGTAACTTGCGTGTGGATGTAGGGTTGGTTGTGTTTTAAGCCAAAGCTAGTTTCCTCCCCTCCCCTAAGTATTTGAGATACTTTATTTGTTTTTGTATTTTATAATTGGGTATTCGAATCACTGCATGCACATCGATTAATCGCAAAAATCCTGAAGTAACAATCAGAACCAAATCTTTAGTGGCCCCTTAAGATTTAGAATGTTTGGCCTAGTGAGGGATTTAATCTTGAACTTTGCATGGCACACTCTAAGTGCTCTCTCCTCCCACTCGACCTTAAGCCCCTTGAATTACACCATTTTTTATGTTGATCCACTTCAAAAATTGTATGAAAATTTACATTGGCTATGTTGATAGGTCTAAAAAATTCCATTAATTTTTTTTAAATATTCTTGGTACAATATAGTCTGATAATCCTTGCATTTTTCATTAACAAATTATAATTTTTTATTGAATTTATTTGGTAGTTTTTAATAGTTTTCGGTTGAAAATGTATAAATATTTATATTTTAATAAACCATACAATAATAACCAGCTAAAGTGTTTGTGGAAAAGGCAGTGAGAGTTGAACCCAATAGAGCATTGGGCCCAATGACAGTGCAAGGAAATGTGCTCTCAATGGTTCTTTTCTAGTATGACAATATTTTATTTTTTTATAGCAATTATGTCCACCAAAATTGGTATAAATTAGCATGAAATTAATATTACAATGGTAATTTTAAAATTAAAACAAGATTCTGTATGCACTTTTAGTTATTTAGCAATTATTTATTTTTGGTAAAATCATTAAGAGAAAATTACAAAAAGATTCTCAAGGTTGAGTTATGTTACAACTTAAACCTTGTAGTTTTAAATTTAACAAATTAATCCATGTAGTTTGAATCCAGTCACAATTAAAATCATATATCAATCTCTGTCCATGTAAGGTTGACAGAACCAATGGGTACTCACCAAATTTTTGAATTTGATGTTTTCTCCCTCCCTTTTAAAATCCCTAATCGAAGCTAGAGATTCTCGATGCAACGTTCTTTTGACTCAATTATGCCCATTTGTTTAGAGTTTTGCTTAAAAATAAACCTAACTAAATCATTGAGCTTCTTTAAAAGAGGGAAAACATCAAACCACGTAGTTTTCAAAATATTTAGTAGGAACGAGTTGGTTTCTCATCACGCCTATAGACGAAAACTAGTGAATAAATTGAAACTCCAATGTTTGTTTTGTTAAACTTAAAACTACAAAGTTTTTTTTTTTGTAGTTACCCTATCAGTAATAAATTATTTTTTGGTTGTAAATAATTTATTGTGATTATGTGAACTTTTAAGATTTTATATACACTCATCAAGTGGGAGAGAGAGAGAGAGAGAGAGAGAGAGAGTAATTTGTTACCCCAATCGCCAAGTTGAGAGAAGAGAGTGCCGTAGTGCTGGCCACGCGGATCCTGTAGGTCTTGTTTGG
>VIGQ01000705.1:0-10000 GCA_009663005.1 Actinidia chinensis | reverse complement strand
GGAAACTGGCCGTTGATGCCATCACAACCCCTTCTACGCAGTCCGGAGACCTACATGTACTCCACTTCCCATTTGTATACGTGTCTGTCCTTGGCCAAACCCAGGATGAGTTTTATCAGAATTGTCAACACCACCATATCCAAAATGAACCCATAGTATGCTAGCTAGTCTAGCTAGCCTAGCTAGCTAGAGAGAGAGATAGAGATAGAGAGGTGAGAGAAGTGAGTGTTACAAAAGATAGTACTGCCCCCTGGTAGGTTAGTGGTGTGTGTTGATATTTCAATATAAAGCGGGACAACCTCAAATCAGTTAATAGAGAACTGATTTACAACAACAGTGTAATAGACACTACACATGGTGTCCTTGTACATTTATATGATCCAGTGTGCTGCATTTACTCAATTTTCAAAGAACCAATGCTACTAACACACAGCGACGAGAGTGAAGTTAGTGGATTAAACTCCCACGAAAATCCCAAAGCTACAAGGAAAAAAAAAATACTCTCTTTAATCACTCTATTTTATAAATAAAAATGAACTGAATAGTTTTAAGGCTTACGTAATAGACCAGAAATCATAGCTAATTTTACTACTTAGGAAATAACAAAGAAAAAGAAAACTGCTTGCCATAAACACGAAATTAAGAAAACTATCAAAAATGAAAAATTTTGAACGATTTAGGTTAAGCTCAAATCTGGAAAACAAGGAAGGTTTTACCCAAAAAAAAAACCACATGAATCAGAATCAAATTAAGAAAACTATCAAAACCCAAAAATTTTGAACGATTTAGGTTAAGCTCAAATCTGGAAAACAAGGAAGGTTTTACCCAAAAAAAAAAACCACATGAATCAGAATCAAATCAAAAAAAATAAACGACACATTTCTCTTTTGAAGCCCTTAAAGAAGAAATTTGTCGAAATCTATCTTTAGCTATGCCAAAGCGGTGAGTATTGATATTTAGGCCGTTTCATGTCAGCATTGTTAGATAATGTAGTAAAGAAATGGTACTCTAAAATTAATAAAGCCCCTATTTTATTAAAATTTAGGATAAAAGTAGAGGGTACTGGTGGAGATAATTTTATTCTATACTTGGATTTTTGATTCAAAATGTGTTGACCAAATGAAATGCTCGGGCCATTGTATGAAATTTGTTGAAACCTCGCTATCGATCCTACCTAAATTGTGAAATCATGGTCTTCGTCGCCCATTAGTATACAAAAAAAGTTAAAGTCTTTCTTTGTGCCTCCACACCTTTAAAAGCTAAATATGGGGTGTGCCATAGCTAACCAATAGCTATGCCATATTGTGTTTATTTTTTTTACTTTTTTTATTTCTCTTTTAATTGGATAATATGGTAACTTTTGAAAATCACAATAAAAGAGATTAAGCCCGTTTGGCTAGCTAAATTTTGATACTTTTAGATTAAAAAAAGTAAAACGATACAAAAAAACTATTATATTTGTGTTATTTGAAGAAGCTTAAAAACCTAGATTATTTTAGGTATAAACTTCCATAAACGCTCCCTAATAGATTAAAAATTCAGGAATTTTTTATATGACAAACACAAATAAAATCTACTCAGCCTAACTTAGAACAAAATACACCAAAGGGGGGAAAATGTACTACCAAATGACCTTTATAAGGATAGACAAGAGTAAAAATGCCCAATAAGATGTCTAATTTTTTCATCTGTCTAACAGTTTTCAATTATCATTCAACGTCATAAATGAATTGTTTGTAAGACTTCCCTTTTGGGCTCGGCTTTTTTTGGTGATCTTTTGTTAATAAAATGCAGATTTATTCTTATGTCCGTACGAGGTGAGTTTATTTAAAATGAGTTTACAAATTCTCAATATAATTTCCGCTAAAAAACTAAATATGTGAAAATCATTAATACTTTCGTGTTTAAAAATAACTTTTTAAAAATAAATTTCATTGACTTCCAATGATGTTTCTGACAAGTATAACCCAATAACAAAAAAATTTCCTCTTATTTTTTAAATAGCATCAACCGTCCTTAGTGTTTAAAAAGAATGTCAAGATTAACTTAGAGCTAATTTTTGTACAAAAATAATAAGATTTTTTCTTTGATTTAGGGCTTCTAATTTTTTTTTCTTTACAACCAATTAAAAAAAGAATTTTTCTTGAAACACTACTTATTTGTAAACGACTTATTTTTTATTTTTTTTATTAATAAGAATTTTAAATAAAAATTGATCTAATTAGTTTATTTTTTAAGCACTCCTACTCCAATATACTTAAAAAATAAATTTTGTTTATTAATTTTTATTTAAAAAAGAGAGAGAAATGTTTAAGTATTTTAATGGGTTGTAATTAAGAAAAAATAATGACAGGTCTAAATCAGAAGCACAAATATTAGCTCTAGAAGAAAATTTTGATAATAATTTTAAAAATAAGAAAAATCAATATTATTTTTTAAATTATAAATAAGATAGTTATATTTGTCAAAAATCTCAAAAGGTTAGCTAAATTTACCCTTTCTTAATAGTGTTTAACAAGTTCATCCTCAAGACTGGAACCAAACCAGAGCTTCTCTTCGCAATCGAAAAATGAATCATGCTCCTCCATCGATGCTCCTCCACAGATAGTTTCAGAAATGTTTTCAATGTCTATCATTGTCCCTTCTTCTCTCTCTAGAAAATTTATGAACATGTGAATCTCAGTTACAGATGTCACCATCAGTTATGAATAACTTTCAAACGACAGAAGATGCTCCTCCATCGATGGTTTCAGACATGTCCTATCATTGTCCCTCCTTCTCTCTCTAGAAAATTTATGAACCTGTGAATCTCATGTTACCCATTTCACCATAAGCTATGAAGAAATTTGGTCTGTTGTATTTATGAACATGTGAATCTGAGTTACAGATGTCACCATCACCTTATGAATAGATATTTGTCTGTCGTTATTTTATTAGAGATACTGCTTTGTCAGCTTAAAAATATTATGTCCGGAAAAAAAAAACACAGCTTATATAAGTCACCATCAGCATATCTAATTCACCATCAGCTGAGGTGAGTTTATTTGAATGAGGTTTAACAAATTATTCTCAAATTAATTTTTGCTAAAACCTAAAGATGTGAAATAGGAATACTTTCTTTTTTAAAATAATTCTTAAAGGATAAATTTTTACTGAAAAATACAACCACTTTCTCTTTAGTTTTTGAAATAAAATTAAGTATTTTTTTTTACTTTTAAAACTATGTCTATATTTCATATGAGCTATTTTTTTTATGCAAAAATGACAAGATTATAATTTGATAGGCTTCTAATCTTTTTCAATACGCCAAAATTAAAAATAAATTAAATATTCTCTTTTTTTGTTCTTGAAACACAATTTATTTGGTCAACTACTCAAATTTTTATCAATATGTTAATTTTTTAAAAAAATTATCTAAAATAGTTTTTTTTGAAGTACTCCTAATCCAAATATACTTAAAAATAAACTATAATACCCCGAACCCTTAATTAATTTTATCATTAATATTATATATATATATATCTATATATAGATATATATATACTGTAGAATTTTAAATAATTTTTAAAAAATTTACGATAACAAATTTTGTATCCGAAAATATTTTATGATAAAACGGAACAAAGGCTGGACATATGTTCCACTTTTGGAACAATGTCAATCATTCATGGGATGAGACCACCCCCATGTGGAACCATGGACCAGCATGGTTAGGGTGACTCATCACCAATCCCACTAACGAAGTCCAAAAAGTTGAACTAGGTTGCGTGCATAGAGAAAGGATGGGGGAGGACAGGGAGGGGGGAGGAGGATGAGTGTCGCCGAAAAAAAAAAAGAAGAGGAAGAGGAAAGGAAGAGGAAAATAGAGATAGAGCAAAAATCTTCTTCATTCCAAGTAATCCTTTTCCGAGTCTCGTAGTTTTATAATTTTCTTACACTTCGAAAAATACGTAATCAAGTAATATACTCTATAATGTAAGAAAGTTCAAAATACGTTAAAAATGTGGCACGTGTACGCTGTTTTAGGATTCAAAATTCAAATAGAGACTATGTTTTGTTTTGCCTCCAAACCAAAGCTAGTATGTTGGGGCCTAAATTCTTCATATGATAACATTTTGATTCGATTCAAGTTGCGTAGGATAACTACCTCAATTTCTTAATAACTTTGCTTGTAATTCTCTTGATTTAGAGGTTAATTGTTCCAAAATAGGCCAGAACAAATTATATTTTTTGTCTGTTTTTTTTAGTTGAACTAGTCGGGATTAGAGCTCAACCGGTCGAGAATATACTTTTGAGCCCCTTGTTCAGGTTGAATCATTGAATATTTTTCTTAAACCGATAGAAGTCTGCCCCAATTAGACATCTGCTCATGTTGGACTAGTCGTCGAACTGTACCGGATCCATCGAAGGTAAAGCAATTTCAGCTATGTTTACTCTAGACCGGTCGAACTCTTTCATAGACCGATAAAAAGTTATCCAATTAAGGCACTATTTGTTATGGACCAGTCAGACTCTTCCTTTGATTGGTCAAACCTTTCTCAAGTGGTAGAACCTGGAAATGTTTACAACTTTTGACTAAATGAACTTCCACTATTCGCCTAGTCCTATGTCAACAAATTTATTTTTATTAAAAATATTTATGTTAAAAGTCATAAATCTTACATTTTCTTTTACTTTAAGTTTATAATGTATATAAGGAAAATACTATCCATTTAGATTTAATAAAAAATACAAGAAAATATAACTCCCATTAAATCAAAAATAAAATTTCAATTTTAGTAGAAAAATAATTTTTGACAACTATTTTAAATATTATTCTTATTATTATGGAAGGTATATCTTGTAATAATAAATTTAATTTTGACTATACAATGTATAAAGAATAATAACATAAAAAAATGATTTAAAGAAAATAATATTTTAAAAATTTATTTTTTACACTTGGCCAAATTTTGACGAAAAACAGTTTTTTAGAAAAACTTATCTCTCTAGATACCTTACACTCCACTGATCTTTGCCAACAGGTTGAACATTTTTTTCTCAATCGGATGAACAATTTTCTCAACTGGTTGAGACTTGACCGACCAAAGCTTTTGATCAACTGAACCTCCACGGTTGGCATAATCATTTGCCAGCATACTTATTTTCATTGAAAATATTTAAGTAAAAATCATAAACCTTACCTTTTCTTACTTTAAATTTACAATGTAAATAAGAAAATATCTCACATTTAGATTCAATAAAAAATATAAGAAAATGTAAATCTCATTAAATCAAAAAGTAAAATTTTAGTTTTAGTATAAAAACGGTTTTTGATCATTATTTTAAAAATATTTTTTCTTATTATGGAGGGTATACCTTGCAATAAAAATCCCATAAAATTAATTTTGACTATTCTATGTGTAAAGAATAATTACCGAGAAAAATAGTTTGAATGAAACAATATTTCAAAAATTCACTTTTTTATACTTAGCCCAATTTTGACAAAAGACAATTTTTCAGAAAAACTTATCTTTCTCGATATCTTACACTCTTTTTATCCTTAGACCCGATATACTAAATGATAATGTTTAAGCAAATAAAGTATGTAATAAATCTAAGATATTAAATTCAAAATTTCTAATTATAGGACCAGAATCTAAGGGACCGTTACCTTAGCTCATGAGCGAGTACTGATAAGGAGAAGAACGTGAGATAAGTATACGGTGAGTTTTGTATATTTACTTACTTAAAAAGTAAAAAAAAAAGTTTTTAAGTTAATTAAAAGCAGTATGTTTTGATTGATTAAAATAGGATGGAATTATGATAAATGCATGCTATATTTTAAATGTGCCTTAAAATATAAAAAAATAATTATTTAAAAAAATATACTTTAGATGACACATGATTCGAACGGGACCCCGACCACTAGAAAAAATGAATATAGCAAGAGGTGATGTAATAAGAGTGTGATCATAGCCAAATAATCATGGATGATATCATGTCATATATTATATTGGGGTCACTCCCTAATGACTGGTGATCGTTGAGCAATTGTATGTGTCACAATAGTTAATCCAATATGATTTAGAATACTTGATATGAAATCAAGGTAAATGGGCTTAGGCCAACGATTAAAATAAAAAAAATGATTGACAAAAATTAATTATTTCATGTTAAATGAATTGAGTTTTATATTGTATGAAGCCACTTGTTAGTATATAATAACTGACTCACCCTAGCTTAGTGGCTTAATATTAGCCAAAAAAGAAATCAAAAGGAGGTTGAATGGATGTTTTAATAATTAAAAATAATTATGATTGATTAAAATTAACCTAATCAATAAACATTACCTAAGTAATATGAGATTGACAAGTAAGACAAAAAATGATTAAAATTAAAAAGGTATAGAAAGCCACACCAAGATTTATGAGGTTCAACCACAACGTATGGTCTTTACATCCTCCACAAGACCTCCGTAAAGTCTTCTTCCACTATTACAATCAACAATTACAAGGTGAGGTGCTGATTTACCAAGTACTCAGCTCATTTTTACACAAGAACTTCACCCAAGTTCTTCCAAGTGGTTTTGTTCAAAATTCACTCAATCTTTCAAGTGTTTTTGTCCAAACTACACTAAAACTTACAAATGTATGAAGGTTATACAAGTGTAAAACAAGCTCTCTAAAAAGAATAGATAAAATTAGAATGACTCAATAAATGCTCACACTTAAAGACCAAATGAATTTTTTTGAGAGTAATGATTTTACTCTCTTTATTAGCATCATACAATAAGCTTATATCGCCTTATATATAAAGCCTTTCGCGGCTTGTCTGTACTGGCGGTAAAGTAAATCTGTCTTTTTGTGGTAGTAGGGATCTTAAATCGGATTCAGATAACTGTACGTTCAAAAAACTAGCCGTTACTTGTCTACACTTTGAGCGTTCTGGTTTTCATTCATGTGTGAACTTTTAATAACATGTGTTTTCAACTCCTGTGTTTGTCTGAAAGCCACTGGTTTTGACATGTGTCGACACTTTAAAAAGCATTCCTTCTTCAGTTAATACAACACAACTGGTTCCATGTGTCGACCTTCGAAGTCATGTGTCGACACTTGGTTATCAGTCTTCCTAGACTTAGTCTTTTGCTCATATGTGTCGACACCTCAATATCATGTGTTGACACTTCAATTCTAAATTTTTTACCGTCTTCATATGTGTCGACACTTCCAAGTCATGTGTCGACACCTTCAATTCATGATTACTTACTGTTCACATATGTCAACTCTTCAAATCGATGTGTCGACACTTCTATTTTCGATTGTCTACTGTCCATATGCGTCGACTCTTCAAATCGTAGGTGTCGACACTTCAAATTTGATATTCATATCTATTATCTTTTTTTCATATGTCTGATACTCAAGATAAATGTCGACTCCTTAGTGTTTTTGGTTGCATGTATCGACAACATTAAGAACTCATTGTCGACACCTCTTACCCAAACAGACTTCAATGTTACCCTTGTCCATTTGATTATCATCAATAGCATGATCTTATAGATATTAAAGTATAGATGATTTGCACACACGTTTAGTATAATATTAACCACTAACCCAATGTTTGTTATATATCAAAATTGAGGTATTGAATCACACTTAGACGTAATTGTACGTAACAATTTCAGGTAATGAAAATGAGGGGGATCGACTGAGGCACTGTGGCCATCTTAGTCGATTTTTGTTTACCTATGGCAATATACTTATCATAGATATGTTAGTGTCTTTTTGAAGCTTATTTAATTTTGATGACGGTTGTGCCGAACTGTGGCCAGAACTGTAGTCGTATATATTTATATTCAGGAAGAATGTAAAAATATTTATATTTTTTGAATCACACATCATCTCTGATTTAATTTAAATACGCTTTCATACATATTGTTTGCATTCAGGTGTAAATATCTTGAATGACAGAAAAATTCCTAAACTGAATTAAATAGATAGGCCTTAATGAGTGAATCTCACTGACCGATCACGATGACACATGTGTTAAGGGTGAGCCACGTGTATAAATGGATTGGGTCGAGACATAAACTTTGTTATCAGTTTTTTTTTTTAACAAATGAGGGATGCTTACTTATTTTAATTGGTGTATTAAGAAAAAAAATTAAAAATCCTAAATCAAAGAAAAATCTTGTTATTGTTTTACAAATATTAGCTCTTGCGGGAATATTGACATTAGTTTTAAAAATAAAGGAGATCAGTATTATTTCTGAAACTGCAAGAGAAGTAGTTATATTTATCAAAAATCTCACGGGAATTTAGTGAAATGTACCCTTAAAAATGTTTTAAAGTTTAAAATGCTCAAAAAGTTAATTTTTCCAATAATATTTTCATATACTTGCAATTTAAATTGAATACATGTATGTGCAAGAAAGTGTCCACATCAATGTTCAGACATGCTTTCAATGCCTATCATGTCCCTTCTCTCTCTAAATAATTTAGACTCATTCACGTCAACTTGAAGAAATTTGGTCTGTGGTCTTGTACTAGAGACAAACATTATTCTCAGCCCCCGTGCAGCGGGAATGCGGAGATGGGCTATCTTTGGATAAACTTATATTTTTATATTAAATTATTTCTTTTACTATCAGTTTTATTTCTTGGATAAATATTTTTGTTAGTTATATGGTTCTAATCGTTTGCAATTTTTTTATACTTTATAAAAAAAAATGATCAAATTTTATATTTTTGTTTACTTTCACATCTCAGTTTTTATATAAATTTTTAAAACATAAAAATTTTATTATTAAATTTTTTGAATACCATTGATTTTTTAAAAAAATTTTAAATACTTAAAAATTTTTATTAGTTTTATTGTCAACCAAAAACACATAAAAATGATACTTTAGATATCAATACAGTAGTAATAACCTTAAAAATAAGAAATAATTTTCTAATCAATATTCCTCCAAACATACTTCGGGGGCACGGGCCTCAAATCCATTATTTCTGACCACAAATTCTTCGTACTATATAAATCAAACCATCCATAGTTCGATTGATAAAGTTGCCGCCACTACTAGAGTGGGGAGATATAGGGTTAATAAGGGAGTAAAAAAATTTGGACGAAGTGATTGCCAGAATAAGAGCAATAGCTATTTCTCGGCGATCCTGACGTCACCGGGTGGGCTGGATGGGATCTCAAACGGCAAAGGCGTAAAACAATCCGAATAATATATATCAAAACGTGTGTAGTATAAGATTGTACTTGAGGCGATGACAACTCAAGTGCCCACTAGAGTTCATTCTAATATGCCTGTGGCGCCGTAGCGTGCGCACCAATTAAGTCAAAGTAGAAGAGTAGTTGCATAATTGTACTCCGGATCAAAGTTCATTGTATAATTCCATATTTGTTGAAGCTTTCAATCGGTCATCTATACCTGTGACCAATCGTCTTCGCAGCTCAAATGGCAATCACAGTTTCGGTTTCAGTATTTATTTGCAAGGTTGCCCTCAGGAAGATCCATGGAGGTTCATACTTTCCTCCTCTTCACAACCAAGAATACATTTTTGGGAGTCTACGCTTTGAAATTGGTAGACCTTTTGATAACACCACGATGCCCCATGTTGTCTACCAACACTACCGCACTAAATATAAAATTTCGTTTCATTTTACACAATCTGTCAATAAACAACAAATATGCCATCGTATAATGTTATTGAATAACTTTAATAAATTGATAGTATAATAAAACAATAATAGTATGGAAAATAACACATAACCAAATGTTTGTCTGTCAGTGGTAAATTTAGGTGTATAGTCACGACTTATATGAGAGACGTTTCTATAGGTGTCCTGTCCGGATTGGTCCAGTTCCATAAGATCCAGTAACCAATCATGTTTAACGGTTCTGAAAAAGGCACGGAACCTAACCATTACCAGTATAGAACCAAACAAACAACCGATCAGCCTGATCGGTTCAGTTCCGATTCGGTTCCCCGGGTCAATACAAATATTAAAT
>VIGQ01001564.1:17500-20000 GCA_009663005.1 Actinidia chinensis | reverse complement strand
CAATGCATTTAAACTGAAAATTCTGAAACGTTTTTATTTATGATGGAAAAAAGTTGACATAAGTATTAAAAAGTTGGCATGTCCCAACCGGCAGCCATAGTTTTAAAGACGTTAAAGAAAAAGAACCAAGACTTTTAAACTAGAAAGACAGATGCCTGAAGGACTATAGATGGCAAGGAATTAGGTGGATCGGCCAAAGTAGGTACAGTCCAATTCCATCATACCCCCTGCCAAAAATCTTTTCGACTTGGTCCTGCAAATAGAACACGTATTGGGATGGCAAATACATCCACAATTGTAGTCACGAGCAGACGACTAACCGATAGAAGATTTAAGGGCAAATCAGGGGACATAAAGAACAGAAGACAATGTGAGTTGGGAAGGAAAGGCTATTTCGCCCGTACTACGGACGGTGGACAGCAAACCATCAGCAAACGAAAAAAACTGATCAATAGAAGACAGATCCGAAGTAAAGAGAGATACTCACCAGTCATATGGTCTCATACCCTGAATCAAGAACCCAAGATGGGTACCTAGATCCTAACATGAAGGGCAGTAGGTATAAACCTAGGCAAAGGTAGTACAGTAGCAAGGCTAGGATTAGTACGACGAGATTGCTGCTAAGAGAACCTAACTGGGGTTTGAAATTGCAACTGAAGTTGCTACCTTCCATTTGGTTCTGAACACTGTGATTTGAAGCTGATGAAGCATCATGAGTCAGTAGGACCAGCAGGGACGCCATAGGATGTCTCATAAAGATGAAATAGCAGCCAGTGCGAGGAGAAGCCTTATCTCTTTTCTTATTTCCGCTTGAAAGTCTCACGAAGCCGGGATGAAGCTTGAAACAACCTGTCACGACCGTGAGTTAACCCCTCCACAAAATGAACAAGGATCCCGTCTGCTAGAAGAGCTGCCACCAGAGAAATGGAACCAAAGCAGCAAGAGCCATCTTATAGGAATGGTGGACTCGTGACAGTTTGGAGGAGGTACTTTAAATGCGATGGCTCGGCGCTCATACACCGCATCAAAGGGCAAATGCCTCCAAAGATGGACGGCAGGGGATGGGTGTTTGACAATCTGAGTGGCGAAGGCCTCAAATTCTGGTTTCAACCGCCATAGAAACTGCATGGTAGCTGCCGGTCAGCACGGGCCAGCTGCGATCACCCCCCTTCAGTGGTGAACCTCGCTGAGGGCTCATACTGGGCAAGTTTCCCTCCCTCGAGACTGTACATAAGCGAAATAATCCCGCATAGAAAGGCTTAAGAAAGCCGAGAAGCCTGGTGAATCTCTCGGTAAAGCTCAAAAATGCGAGCCTCATTGCGCGCATGCGTCCTTACATCTTGGTCAAAGAGGACCATAAGAAGAGACAGGGCCATGTCATGATACATAAATACATGGTTAATCCGCGGCTGCCCCTGGATTTGAACAGCCATCCTAAGATAGTGCAATTTGTCAATCCCCATTGCACAAACTTAGGATCAATAGCATTAGGGTTTGGTGTAGTGCCTAAAGCCATCCAATTTGCCCTTAGCCCTCCAAGAAAAGAGACGAACAGAGCTAGACCAAGCAGCAAAATTTCCTTCCCGTTCAATCATTCACAAGGTGATACGGGCACCGGTGTTGTGTATGGGATAGGGAAAAATGCGGGCGAGGTGGTTGTGGAGGACAACAACGATCGTTTTCCACGGTTTTCGACATCGGAACCAGAACATGATGGTAGGCAAGAATAAACCAAAACAAAAACTCCACGAAGTATGGATAAATGGGCCTAAAAAAAATAGGCAACAATCAAGCCTCCACCACACCGAAAAGTCGGATGGAGGAAAAAGGGGTACCCCGGAGAAAGCGCGGTACCCAAATACAAACCAATAGATACTATGGTTTCTAGAATGCACTCAGAAGGGATGCTAATAGCGAATAAGGAGAGTCCCGGAAAATGGCAGACAGCAACAAGAAGGGCTCCGCCAGGGAAGAGGCAAGCCACAGGGCTTGTGAAGAAGAGCCGAGGGGCTGGAGAGCCTCGCACGTGGATGGGGAAGCCTGCTAGGTGGTGAGGGCTGGCTGGCCCTTGAAAAGGGGCTACAGCTAGCCTTGCGAAGGGGCTTGGGAATCTGCTGGTGTTTTGGATGTAGGCTCTGATACCCAAGTTAAATGAAAAGAGATAATAATATTTTCAATGTTATACATCACCAATTACATAAGGCCTATTATAGGCAAAGATCATAGAAGATTGAGATCTACAGCAATGACCTCATCAATCATCACAAAGTCTACAAATAGGTAGCAAGTCACGCATGGTGACTACCAATCTTCAACAATGTTCGCTACCTAACATTGTAGGCTTAACCTAAACAATAGGCTACCTAACAATGTTTCGGCTACCCTAACATTTGTAAGCTCATTTTTATTTCAACACAACCATAACGCTGCAGCTGACTCGGATGTTTTTGTAGCTAGTCCATGCATTGCCATTCTCCATGAGGTCCACAAACGTTGCAAT
>VIGQ01001720.1:25000-29925 GCA_009663005.1 Actinidia chinensis | reverse complement strand
ACAATTTTTCCAGATTATGTTACACAAAAATTGCCTAAGTCATAAAAGCTACACTGGTTCTTCTTTCTGATAATTTTGATAGCCCGTGTCCCACCCCAAACCAATGGTGTCTCGAGAGAGACTAACAAGGGATACCAGTACCCCCAACTTGCAATATCAGAGGACCATTCGAGCTTGCCAGCCCAGAGTTAACCTACAACTAAGACCAGAAAAGCAAACAGTTACTATACCACTCAGATACTAGCAAGATCCTAAACATCGCATGAGATCACAAACGATCAAATGTAACAATCTCTCATCACGTATCAGGAAAAATTCAAGTGCAGAAATACTTACTTCAACAGGATCCGAATCTAATGCAAAGAGTTCATCCTTCAATCCGCATCGCAAAATCAGTGGCGTGCCAGACGCAAGACTTGTCATTCGCGTGTTCCTGAACCGACATTGTAGGAAGAACTGGAGAACGACAGATTCAGAGACAAAAGTGGATTTCAATATCACTTGCCAAAGAGAAAACAAATGAGAACTAGGAAATTAGAAGAAGAACAAAACAATAACAAACCGAATGGTTAAGCGCAGATCTTGAGGGTATTTGACTGCCGCATAACAAGCCGAACTTTTCCAGTGTCCTTATGCTTCAGAAGCTTCACGTTACCGGCTCCTACTCTTTCCACTGATTTCCATCCTTATCGAATCGTAAAGCTTGGATTTCCTGGAAAAAATAAACAAGATCATGACAATTTACAACATTAAGCAGAGCACAGATACCCCTAGATGTTGATGAGCGAGAAAGAGAGCGCACAGATCGAGAACGGTGTCTTCATCTTTTAGCCGGGGGTGACGGCGACCTCTTCGAGCTTGACAATTGGGGCGACCTGCGCCCCCGGGTCTTCGTCTTCGCCGCGGCGGTTTCTCAACATCTCTGTTGCTCTGGAATCGGTGCTCGCCATTGATCAGGAGGATGAGGAACGGAGACAGAGAGAGTCGGGGGAAAAATTTTTTAGGTGAGGGGAGAGAGAATGGTGCTTGAATGGATTTACTGCAGCTGGAAGCGTTGAGGGTTTCTGTAGTGCGCTGACAGCAAAGAGTGTTGGGGGATAGAAAAAGCGTAAGGTTTACGCTTAAAGCGTGAGTTTCTTTTCTATTCCTTTCTTTTCTTGCTATTTTCTCCTCGAGGATTACATAAAAAAATCTCCAGAATTTGATCACATGAGTATATTAAATGCTATAATTTTAATGGTAGTAAATCAAATTTTATAATTTTAATTTAAGGAATAATTAAATTATTTTTAGTCGTGCTATTTATATTTAAATTTATACGAAATTAACTTGTATGACGTTCAAAATGCAATAAAACACATCGTATGGAAATCTTTTTTACAAACAATAATCGAAACATTCTCATTTAAAAATATTATAAAATTTTAATGTTTTTAATAAATTCAAAAAATCAAAACTCTTTAATTTGTCTTGTTAATTTGTTGATTAGGAACTTCTAGTGATAACAGTATACCGAGTCATTTTCGTGCATTTTGGATAGAAATCAGTTGATTCATTAGCCCACGTGACGGGATTACATATAGTTGAATTCTTATCGGATGAAAATTACATGATTAAATTTGTTATAATGAAACTTATAAGTTTAATTTATACTCATAGCAAATTTGGGAGTTGTTTGTACTTTTTCCATTCTATTTTGTTTTAGTTTTTCTCTTTATTATTTATTTATTTATTTATTATTGCAAACCATGATAGAAAGCATCTCCGATGCATTCAAACCATTTTTTAAATAAAAAGAAAAAATAAAATTACTTTTTGTTTTGTGAAAGGTATTATTGTGTCAAATTTGGCTCTTTCCAATTCATGCCACTTAATTTTTTTTAAAAATATAGCGCTGAGTAATTTTATTATCAGTATGTGTTAAAGTGTGCTATAATCATGCCTGCTAAAAAGAGTCGTTCCATACTTTTATAATATTTTGGCCGATTAAAATAATAAAAAAAATATTATTTTGAATATATGAATTTTTTGAGAAAAGGGCGTGGTTACTAAAATTGATCACAGGTTTGGAGCATGACAAAAATTTTTATATCTGTACCAACCATTAGCCATCATTCATCTGGACGGAAGACCATGATGTGTCTCTGCTACCAGACATTCATGCGGCGGAAATGTTATGGGTACTCTATACTTGCACACAAATGCACACCTGATAAGGTGTCGCATTGGGGTTGGCTGGGTGTAGGGATGAAAAGACTGGGGGGAACCCACACTCAGTCAACCCCAATGGCGACACCCATCAGGTGTTGCAATTTGAGGGTGCCAAATATGGATACCCATAGCATTACCCATTCATGTGCGGTATAATCCACTTGCCTTAGGCGTACGATGGACCAACCAGGCCGTGAATAGAGTCAAGTGTCCCTTCTTCAATAAACCAATTTTCTTGCTTTGTTTCATGGCAATCACCTGCTGCTGGACATGTAATTGAAGGCAAGGCATTTATGGGATCGGATCCCAATGTCAAAATAGAATACAATCTTTTCTAGTGGCAGTAGTTGTATGATAAAAGGTGCGATTTTGAAGGTTATTATTGTTGGCATGACATACGAGTTTTTAAAGCACGCTTAGCTGAATTGCAAATGGACAAGTCACAAGATGAGCCGAAGTGATATGCAGATTTGATGGTAAGATTGAATAGATAAAACATAATAAATTCATCCCGTTTTGGCCATTCAGGAAGTGAATGAAGATGTAAACCTCATGTTTGATGGTTACCTATCTAATTTTGAAGATAACGAATCCGATAAGGATTTCATCAAACATGTGCCTAATACACTTATTGTAGGCAAGAATTTATGATATTGCTTCAAAGTAAATCAACTTCAGCGCATTTCGTACGTGTGGACTATATCATACGATGATGATGAATAAGTATGTGTTTGTCTATTTGAGAAATAAGATTTCTGTGTTTGTTATGTGTTTTATTAGTGATACAATTAAGTTTTGGCATTCACAATGTACGATTACTTAAACACATAATATATAATATATATATATATTCGAGAGAGCATTCAACTCATAGTACACAAAATAACAAATCACTTATCAAAACTAACAAACAGTTCCCTAATTCAAATCGAAATCCGAATAATCTGATACATTAAAGTCTAACGCGTACTCTAGATCCTCCAATAATAGCCTGGATCACATCTTTTGGATTCCATCCATCACCTTCTGCAGCATCACTTTCAGTAGATCTTACTATGGACCTTATAGTATGCTGGCGATACCCCCGCATCTCCATCACATTAATCTCTACCACAAGTCTCGCGCATAGAGCGGGGTGGTTTTCACTTCCGTTGGGTTGATCTCCACCTATCATGCCTTCAAGACCTTTAGAAATACTCACGACACTGGTGTTCCAGCATATTTTGCTTCTCAAACAATACTAACCACCTAATGTTGTCGTCATTGTAAACACCTATTTGATTATACTTTAATTTCCAATAGAGATTTGGTGTAGACGATAGTATTGCCATTCAGGACGTAAAAAATATCATCTCTCGTCTCAGTAGTAAGCTAGACTGTAGTCCAGGTATCGCAACTGATGGTGGTCGTTGTCATAGTATGAGACAACAATATATAGCTATTTCCATGAAACTCTGTTTATAGCTCAGACGAGGCGACTCCGACCTTGTGGTGGTCTTACCATTTACATTGTCATCACCCCGACCTCTACCTTACCCCCACTCCCTCCTATAAATCTCTCATCATTCCATTTGGGATGAAATTTGAAGGTGAAAAAGTGTGTGGTTTTCATTTATATTGATTAAGTGAGGCTCTATGGATTCCGAATGAATTGTCTTTATTTATAAACCATTTCATGTGAAAGTGAGCCGAATGAGTGAACATACAGGAGGCACCATTCATGTGATGCGGTGTAGCATGATCTACCCCTTAACAACTGTCAACGGATTGGACTACAGAATGTGATTGATCAATGGCAATTGTACTATGCATGCCATTATTGATAAACGTGTAATGGAATTGCATGATGATTGTATACATTTCTATCAAATTAATTTAATTAATACATGAATATGTAAAATAATTAAAATACATAAATATTAATTAACAGTCCAGAGGAGAATTTAATTTAATTAATCTAGTCAAGACCTGCCCATCTTTCTCCTTCAAATCCATTTGTTAAGGAGATGGTAACATGAGACTTATAGACAACACAGATGGGTCAGAACTAGGCGATGTGAGACATTCAACACCACCTACAATATAGCGTCAGTCACTCGGCACGCTTGACAACTAGCCCAGAATTGGGTGATGTGGGACATTTCAACATACTTCCTAAACCACAGCAGTCGAATACTCAGCACGCTTAACTATTAGCCCAACTTTTAACGACATGCCCAACCTTGTTCTGATACCACTAGACAGACTCAGTCTATCTTTTTCTTAAAAATCAGGTCTTAAGAAGAGGAGCCAAAACTAGGCGATGTAGAACATTTCAGCACATCCCCTGAACCACAGCAGCCGGACACTCGACACACTTGACAACTACCCTAACTTTTGACAATAGACAACACCTGGCTCTGATACTACTTGTCAGGCTCAGTCCATCTTTCTTCTTAAAACCCAGATATCAAGGAGAGGGAAATATGAATCTTATAGGCAAGTATAGAGGGGTCAAAATTGGGTGATGTGGGACATTTCAAAATACCCCCTGGACCACAATAGCTAGACGCTTGGCATGCTTGACAACGGGTCCAACTTTTGATGATAGGGCCAACCTTGCTCTAATACCACTTATCAAGTTCAACCCATTTTTCTCCTTAAAATTCAGGTGTTAAGAGGAGAGGAAAACATGAACCTTATAGGCAACATAAAGGGCCACAATTTTAGGCAAT
>VIGQ01001720.1:15000-17500 GCA_009663005.1 Actinidia chinensis | reverse complement strand
TTAAAAAAAAAGAATAAAGGGGTAATAAAAAAAGAATAAAATAGTTAAATAGCAAAATTGTAGTTTGAGGAAAAATTGAGGGTAAAAGTTGCAAATCAAAAAATAAAGTCATATCGAGGGGGTGGGGTTGTCAGAAAGTAGAAAAACAACTCTCTTATATTAGTTTTAGATTAAATTAGTCAGTTTAGATTAGGTACAGGCAATTGTGCCCACAAGCACTACGCAAAAAAAAATAAAAATCTTTTTTCATTTTAAAAGTGCCCAAGTCTAAAAATGTTTTAAAATGGGCATAACTGTTTTCATGATATAAAATGGGCATAACTATATTAAAGGTGGTGGGGTGGGGTAGTGGTTATCATAAAGGTGGTGACATTTTTATGATAACCACTACACTACCTTTAAAATATTTATGCTCATTTTATATATTTATTTATCACTAGTTAAAAATGCTATTTGAATTAGCGTTTTTTCTCTGTCTACGTATACGGTATTCATAAAAAATGAAAACGTTTTTTTAAAAAGCGTTTTTATAAAAATATTTTTTCAAAAAACGCTTTTTACGAGTTCCGAAATTAAGTTAAAATAGACCTCATTTTAAAAATAAAGTTTAAAAAACCAACGTGTCAGGGAAATTAGCCTACATCCACAACGTGTGTCCGGGAAAAGTGACGAAGACTACTCTAGGCCAAAGCACTCTCATAATATTATGTACATGAGCAATAACGAAGAACGAATGGACTACGGTTTTATTTTTGTCTCTATTCAAGTACAGTGTTCATTATTGCACTATTCTGAGGCCATTTTGTTTGTCCGGTTAAGTGAGATTGGATAACGAGGCCAGTGCCAGTTTTCTAGATTTCCATATTTATTTTACATAAAATGACTCAAGACAAATAGTCCGAACGGACTAATATGTGGGACTATCCTGTCCCGGGGTGGGAGGTAAGACTATTAGTTCCTGGGGACTAAGTAAAGTTGAACAAATATATAAAATTACTAATTTACCCTCACACATATTGGATAATTTTTCTCTCTCACTTTCTCTCCCCTCTCTCTCCTCTCTCTTTCGTTTTTTTATTTTTGTTCTTTATTTTTTTATTAGTTTGTTAATTATGTTTTTAGTAAATTATTCTTTTATCAGTTTTGGCTAAACAACCTTTTTTTTTAAAAAAAGTACCGTTTTTCTAAAAAAACTATGTTTTTTAAAAAATTATTTAATCAAAAAAAATATTAAACAAAATAATTTGAAATATAATTTATTAAGACAATTTTTAGAAAATTATAGTAGTTTTCTTTTATAAAAAATAGAGTATTTTCTAAAAAAATTAATATTTTTTTTCAAAAAATAAAATTTTACAAATATTTTCAAAATTAAATAAAAAAATTTCTAATTTTCCGTCTTATTCTCGTTAAGAGAAATCAAAAAAGTTTAAAATTTTAATCAAAATAGTTTAAAAATATCACTAATATTAAAAAATTATATTTAAAATAAGTAAAAAATATAAATAAATACTATTAAAGAAAAAAATTATTACTTTTCTGCAAACTGTTTCAATAAAATATAATTTTAAATTATTTTTTTATAGATTTTGATTAAATGTTTTCAAAAAATCATTTTTTAGAAAAACGGTTAATTTTTAAAAAAACTGTTTATCCAAACCTCCCTAAAACTGCTCCCCCCTATATTTAATAAAAAAATAAAAAAATCTATTAAAAAAACTAATAAAAAAACGAAACCCCCCCCCCCCCCAAACAACAAACAAAGGAAAGAGAGAGTGAGAGAGAGTAATTGTCAATATGTGTGAGGGAAAATTAGTAAATAATGTGAATGGGGTATGATGGTCATTTTGTTTCATTTTGTCTGTCTGATTGCTTAGCAAACGCACATGGGACCAGACTGGAACTCCTTACTTATCCTAGCGGTTTTATCCGGAGCCAAAACAAACGGCTACAGAAAGATTAAGTCCGACATTATATCCCAAGGCCAAAGTAGTCCGGAGGCTATAGTCGGAGATTTGTATCAGCCGACAAACAACGAGCCTTAGAGTTCTGGCCTTCTCTCAAGTCTAAGATAAGAATTGGAGGCACACATGTGTCGATCAAGTTTTGTATCTCATTTTTTAGACTATTTTGATTATCTCAACTATTCATATTATAGACTCCATCGTAAAGGTCAAAAAAATCACTTAAATCAGATACAGTTCAGTATTCGTTTAATAATTATTTTATAACTTAATAAACGAATGCGGCACACAAAACTATACACATTTATCTTAATTAAACTTATATTAATCGACATTGATATTTATCCAATTAATATGAATTTTTAAATATTAAAAATTTTAATGCAGTGTTTTCTACTATGAACGATTTGAATATCAAATGAAACTAAAAAAGACTCAAAATCTCATGAATGATGATAGTACATAAATTGAAACAGTTTAGTAAAATTAAATAAGAACAATTGGTCCCTTTAAAATGAATTCCCGGTAAGAATTTT
>VIGQ01002063.1:25000-30578 GCA_009663005.1 Actinidia chinensis | reverse complement strand
ATATCTGAGTTCTAAAACACAGCCATGACTTTGTAACATCATAGGCCATCACAGTGGTCACAACGCATTTACCGTCGTTACTACCACACCACTGTTACAATTGTCGCCACCACTACCTTCCATTCATCTCTCTCTCTCATATCTAAGATCTACAACACCACCACGGCCTTCCACCACCACTGCATATCTCCACCGTTGTCAAGTCTCTTTCTCTCTTTGCACAAAGTTTTTGTGTGTTTATTTCTTATGCATTGGTACATGTCTCCACCATTGGCAAGTCTATTTCTCTCTTTTGTTTTTTTTACAAAGTTTGTTTTTTTATTTCTTATGATTGTATTTTTTGTTTTTCGAAAAAATCAATGGTGAGTATTTTTTTTTTTTGAATGAAGAATCATTAAAGTTCGAGTTAAATTTATCTGTTCAAAATAATTAAGTTTATTTGTAAGAGTTAAATTTATCTATTTGAACAGTCAAATTTATTTATAACAGTTAAGTTTATATTTTTTAATAGCAAAGTTTATCGATTAAGTTATGTTTGAACAATTAAGTTTATCTGTAACAGTTGAATTTATGTATTCGGATAGTTAAGTTTATATGTTTGAACAATTAAGTTCAGTTAAGTTTATATATTTGAATAGCAAATTTTATCAGTTAATTTTATGTTCAAACAACAATTATGTTTATCTGTCGGAGGTTATTGTGGTAAAAAACTATTAAAGTTTATAGTTAAGTTTTCTTATTCAAAATAGTAAAAATTATATAAGTTGAGTTTTTATGGTTTTTTGAGCAATGAGGATTAATAAAATTTTCTATTTGATTTTTCACACTAAATTTATTTGTAAACAAGCAGAAATTTATTCTATGAAAAAATTCATCGGAAAGTTGCCAGAGGTTGGCCAAAAAAGTCATCGGTCGACTGCCAGAATGTGGCCTCCAGTCACCGGTGGTGGTGGTCAAAGATGGGAGAGATGGTGAAGGTGTATGAGAAATAAAAATTTGTTTTGGTATAGTGAGTATGAGAGTATTTTGTCTGATATAATAAAAAATTATTTTTAATTTTTTATTAAATGTGATAGAAGATTAGTTCATTGGATCGTAGAGGTCGAAGTTCCCAAAATAAATTGGTCCATAGTGAAATTACCTTTCAGGACGCTCCATACCTACCTTTACCCATACCTACCTTTACCCATGCCAGCAACTATTAGCCACCGGCCCACCATGCTCAGCCCGGATTCCTTGGGAATTTGGTGCGATTGTCTCAATATATAGCAATTCCCCCTAGACATTTCCATTCCTTCTCCGATCCCCAATAATGGATATTAAATTGACTATCTCATTCCCATCCTCTATCGGATCGAATTTTCCTGTCCCGTCCCCGTTTCCCGTTTCTTCTTCTTTTTTTTTTCTTCATCACTTCCAAAATTAATTTTCACTTTGGTGAAAAAAGGAGAAAAACTAACATGATAAACAACAAATAACTTTCACTTAGTAAAAAAACTAATTATTTTTATCTTTATATATTTTCAAAATTTAATCTTAGTAAATAATACAAAACATATATTAAAAATATAAATATAATAAATAAAATATATATTACTCTAATAGAATGGAGTTGGGGAAGTTTATTAGGGCGGAGGCATGCAAAACCATTCTCACCCCATCATCAAAAAAAAAAAATTATATTTTTTTTCTTTCTTCACCTCCCCTTCCCGTGGAATATGCGATGTCTGGCCCGTCCTGTGTCATGTTTTTCAAATTCCCGTCATTTACATTTTCCGAAAATAGGTATCCAAAAACAAAATTATAGAAAACAGGCATTCGGACTATATTGTCTCTACTTTTGCACAATTATCTACCGTTTCCCCCTCTCTAGTGAGTGTCACTAATCCAACTAGTTTTCATCAACAACACAAAAACAGATAAACTCTATTGAAATGATTGTAGCCCGCCTATACAAGTTATGATCGAGTATAAAGTTTCACTGCCACTCAATAATTGATTTTTTGAAAAGTATCACTGCCTAAATATTTGCATTTTGACCCTCCAAAATACACTTGTTTAGTACTTTGGCCCAGGTCACACAATTCGCCGGAAGAGGATCTCGCTCCCGCTTCAAAATTGCTATTTACGAATTTTGTGAAAATCGTGTCTAATTTGCGAATTTTAATTTTTGAGAGCGCGAATGCGAATTTTTTGAGAGCAAGGATTTTGAATTTTGAGAGCAAGATTTTGAATTTTTATTTATTTATTTTTTAATTATATTTTCTTAAATATTTTAACTTATATAAAAATATATTTGAATAAATATTATATTTACGGTAGTTTTTGCAATCCATTGCCTTAAGTCTCGTTTGTATATGTATGTTTTTTTATTTTTTTAGCTACTTTTAACTAAATTATTTACTAAAAATTTGGTCGGAATTGTTTCGCTGGTTACAACTTAGGTCACACAATTCGCCGGAAGAGGATCTCGCTCCCGCTTCAAAATTGCGAATTTACGAATTTTGTGAAAATCGTGTCTAATTTGCGAATTTTAATTTTTGAGAGCGCGAATTCTAATTTTTGAGAGCAAGGATTTTGAATTTTGAGAGCGAAGATTTTGAATTTTTATTTATTTATTTTTTAATTATATTTTCTTAAATATTTTAACTATATAAATATATTTGAATAAATATTATATTTACGGTAGTTTTTGCAATCCATTGCCTTTAAGTCTCGTTTGGTATATGTATTTTTTTAGCTTACTTTTAACTAAATTATTTACTAAAAATTTGGTCGTTAATTGTTTCGCTGGTTACAACTTAGGTCACACAATTCGCCGAAAGAGGATCTCGCTCTGCTCCAAAATCGCTAATTTATGAATTTTGGTAAAAATCGTGTAAAATCGCGAATTGTAGTTTTTTAGAGTACAAATTTTAGTTTTGAGAGCGCGAATATTAAATTTTGATAGCGCAAATTTAAAAGTGCTCAAAATCGACTTTTGATAGCACTACTATGCTCGTATAGACGATACGAGTCCAAAGAATCAAACACAGATACCAATAAACTCATAACGCACCCTCCACGCTCCGACTACAGGAGGCGTTGAGATCTACTCTCATCACGCACCGCACGCGCTGACAGAGGTAAACGGCGAGTGGGGCTAACGTGCGCCCCCACGCCCATGGTATCACCGTGCGACGTTATCGCGTTAGCGAATATTTTAGGAATATGATTTTGTCTTATAAATTACACTTTAATTCCCAAGTTTTATAAAAATAAAGTTTCTTAACTTTGATAATTACAGTTTGATAAATTATAATTTTGATAATTTATTTATAATAAATATACATATATAAATTTAATATATATTTATTTCGACGTCTGAAGACGCTCTCGCTTCGTAGTATTTTAACAATTGATGCTCTCGAGTCCGCTCCTACTCTTTTTTGACGCTTTTGAATTGTGTGACCTACATTTGGCCAGGTTATGGTGAATCCCTTATGCTTCAAAGGCACTTCGTTTAGTCCTTTGGACTGTTAGTGTGCATTTTATGGCGTTTCATGTTTGTAGGTCCCGAGCATAATTGCCAATTTTGGATGAATTCAGAAGGATTAGAAGCTAATCAGGGATCAAAGTCAAGCTTCCCCATGATACAATGCTCGGATTTGAAAACGACTATTCTAGTTTGAATTTATTTTAGAACGATTTACATTATTTTAATGGCCAACGACAGATCAAATTTGGCAAACTATTACGCGCAATACTCTAATTGAGCATGCAGATTAGATAAAACAGAGTTTTCCATAAAGATTAAAACACATGTGGAGACATCAATTATCAAAAACATATACGTTCCGAAAACCATTAAAATCTATTGGTACAAGTAAAAACTATACAAGAAGGGGCTGGAGACCTGATTTGTCTATTATACAAACAAAAATATGGGAATTCAAACTACTAAAACATTAGTCTTACCCGAAAAATAGAAAGGATTTGTTTGAGGTCTTAGACATGTGCCCTTAAACTGTTTCGAAGAGCAAAAACTGTTGCCTGATGGCGAAGCAGAGAAATATCTTCTGCTATCAACGTCGCAAAATTATGGTTAATCCCTTGGAACAAAATGGACCATCACAAGCTCTTCACCGTCGGGACTCAATCAAAGCCTTCCATTTGTTTCTTTACAAACTCGATATGTAATCACACCCATCCCAATAACAAGTTTCTAGATTGCAGCATTCTGATCTTTACTCGATCTGCGAAGTGCAGGGTCTGGACCAGAGCCAGTTTGACCCGGGACCCGTTACACTGCTTCTCAATATCCGCTCGGAATACCACCTTTCATGTATGGCAGGGGGGCAGGCCCACTCTAATATTCTTTGCATTGTTCAATCTCACTTTCGTCGCAAGCGCAGCAATCATGGCGGATGAAGTGCAGTTTGGAAAATAACTTTAGCTTTATCCTCAGCAAAGTCTGACGGCTTGTGGGTAACATATCATATAGGTCATCTCTTGCGTCAAGGCCGCCGATTTCAAGTCAAAGGATATGAAACTAGTTTCTCAATTCAAAATGAAATATTGGGCCAAAGTGGAGAGGCTAACTTAAAGAGCACCACCGAGAGTGGAATGGATGGGCATTCAGATAACGTGCCACTTCGAATGAAAAAGGGATTCTTAGTAGGAATCGTAGCTACAAGAAAAGCGGCATCGAGAGTTGCAATACTTGAGCTTTGTCAACGTCATTTGAGAAAGCATCGGTTCCTCAGAAGACACTCCTTTGCAGAAAAGGAGATCGCTTTCCACCCGTCATGCATCCCATAAAAGGTGCAACGCGGAGCTAATCCTCTTGTTTTCAGTGCGTGGTTTAATATTGCCATCTTGATTGAACTATCAAAACTTAGCCCCAAATCGATCTGACCTCCAAGAGGTCCAGAAGGATCCTAGATAGGCATTTTTCAGAGGAGAACGACATATACGCACAACCGAAATGGAAATGGCTTACAAACAAGACGACAGCATTCATGTCTTATAGTTATGATTGTATGCCGCGATGTCAATCGTAATCCCCAAACACATTTTGATCCTGCCGACTATTGTAAACAGGGGATCTTAACAAAAGCCGAACAGTGTATAAATCATACGTCCTCACCAGGAGACACTGTCGCGGATATATTTTTCACTTCCTGCCGCTTGGCCCACCATAACCTTCTGCTGAAACTCATGCAATTTCAACCTGACTTGAATCAACATCGGCAGCATTCTCCTGAGGACTTTGCTCAAGACCCGCCAAACTTAAGCTCCGATACAACTGTGCCGTAACAGCGCAACAAATCTTTCATTTTTTACTTTACTCTCCACCTTCTTCAACCTGTATCCCACCCAATACCAAGTTAAGATTGCTCTCAAATGGGTCATCAAAAAATATGTTCAAGACTATGATCTCACTGGGTCTGTGCAAATGCAACTTTTGCAAGCCTCGCAAGCGATTTTGCGAGTATATCCCAAATTCTGAATTATCTCAGCAAGTGCAAGACCATTACATAATCGCCATCTCTGATACAAAGCTTTCTAATACCGATCGATGTGCACAATCTCTTCC
>VIGQ01002063.1:0-15000 GCA_009663005.1 Actinidia chinensis | reverse complement strand
AACAGCATCTCACAAGACTTTTAACATGATGTCACGCAATAACTACTAACAGCAGAAGATCCCATTCCATCCATAGCAGCCGCAAACAACACACTGTTTGCTAGAACACACAGTCATCCATGAGCAGCTAAAAAACAAGACATAGCAGAACGCAAATCCAGCATCAGTATCAACAACCAGCTGTAGAGCAAACAGCGTCCAAATCAGGCGGACAAAACCATAAGACTCAACAGAGACAGTCACAACCAAGCAACAACATGTATGCATTTACAAAATTACCACAGAACCAAAGAGCTCAAGACCATGGCTACAACAACAGACGCTCCGGTAGAGCCATAAGAGATCAGGCTACTACAGAACCTATACCACCCGTCGCAGCAGCAAACACCCGTGTTGGGAAAATTACGGCAGATTCCTATAAGTCAAATTAGTGGGAATGCGAAAGAATAGCGAAAACACACACACAAAATTTGATAACGGAGTTCGGCCAATTGTGCCTCGTCTCCGGACCTTCTGCAATCGTTTTATACTAAAGGGAGAAAAATACCAGTGTTTACACACTTATCAACTCACCACCCACTCTAAGCTTTTCTCTAACTCTCTCTAACTCTCTCAATTTGATGAATCTTACAAATGAGGCTAAGGGGTTTATATAGGCTTCAAACCATGGTTGGTGAAAATTAGTAAAAGAAAATTGGCGGTTAGGCAGCCCTCCATTGACATTGTCCTAGTTAGGCACCTACATTTTTGACCCCAAATGGTGTTGGCCAAATTTTTTGACTAGCCAATTTCTTTTGACAATCCCCACTTGAAGACTGATTTCAATCTGTCTTCACACCTTGATCTATGTCAGGCAGATCTCATCCGGTCTTGTTACTCTGCAAGCCAACTGAAGTTGAACAAACTTCAGTTTGTCGATAGCCACCGCTGTCTTTGTCAACATATCTGCTGGATTTCTTGCTTCCTTGGATCTTCCTAGTATAACAAAACACCTCATCTTTCCAATAAAGATCTGATGAAGTGATACTAATCATATGCTTGTTTCTGGAATGAATCTGAATTCTTCGCCAAGTGTATCGACTCTGACTATCACTTGCAAAACATTCTTGCTTCTGTTTGAATCCAACCAGTTAACACTTTGAAGCATCTCATCTCTTTACTAGCTTCATTACTTGGCTACATTACTCACCTCTGTATGGATAGAGTAAAATCTTTTGTACTGCGGACAGCCACTAACAGTTGTAGTACCAACAGTGAATATATAACCGTGGTGCTTCTTTCGGTATCGACTTTCACCTCCAAAGTCTGAGTCTACATCGCCTTGTCTTTTTACCTCACCTTACCAAAGTACAAACAAACACTTCTCTGTTGGTGCCTTTGTAGATACTTCAAAATTCTCACCCTTTAACATACAATAACAACAGCTTTCCCAATGAGCTTTCTGGATTGACTAACCTGCTAACAACTCCCACTGTCATGTGCAATATCTGGTCTCGTACAGACCATTGCGTACATCAAACTTCCAATGCTGAGGCGTAAAGGAACCTTAGCCATGAAATCTTTCTCTTCTTCTGTCTGAGGGGACTGATCCTTGATAAGCGAAAGTGACTTTCCAAGGGTGTGCGACTGGCTTGGCGTCGCCCATGTTGAATCTCTGCAAAACACGTTTGATGTACTCTGCCTGAGATAACCTTTAAAAATCCCTCTCTGTTATCTCTTGTGATTTGGCAATTCCAAGAATCTTCTTTTGCTGGACCCAAGTCTTTCATGGGTTCAAACTCCTTTGACATGCCTGCTGCTTCAAAAAACCTTCTGATATCCTCCATATCTTAACCTGCTATAACATATCATCACATACAAAGTAAAATGTATAAGTAGACCTGTCTCTTGAAGTAGCAACAGGGTGGCTTGCACTTTTGTGAACCTTCCTTGTGCATGAATCCGTCAAACTTTTTGTACCACTGCTTTGGGGCGTGTTTCAGGCCATACAAACTCTTCTTCAAGAAGTCTGCACACCATGTTTTCCCTTCCTTCTTTCTGAGAAACCTTCTGGCTGGTGCATGTATATCTCCTCACTAGTCTCCGTAAAGAAATGCAGTCTTTACGTCTCAACTGTTCAAGATAAAGATCTTCAATGGCACCATACTCAACACTGTTCTGATAGTATGAGCTTTACAACTGGAGGCAAAAAATGTCGGTGTAGTTCAACTCCTTCCTTCTGCGGAACCTTGACTACTATCCGGCGCTTTGTAATCTTTTAAGAACCATCATGCTCCCTCTTTCATCACCCCGGTACAACCCATTTGTTATGAAGTGCACTCTTCCCCATGGCTAACTCAACAGTTTTCCCATTCTTGTTGGAGATTAGAGACTATCATCTCATCTTTCATGGCAAGTTTCCCTTGCTAAGCATCTCCAGTCTGACAGGCTTCATCAAGCATTCAGCTCTCCTCATCAGTCAAGCAATAAATAATTCAAATATCTCCTGTTAGGCACATGATGCCGTGAAGACCTTCTCTTCCAATACAGAGCTGGAGTAGGAGGCTGTGGTGTGTCGACTGCTGCGCACTACTCTGTCCCATGAGTCCTCTAGCTGATGACTTGTTACAATCGGAATCGGCTCCGTCATGGACTATCTGGGACATCGAATATCTCATCTGGCAAATCCTTGGTTCCACTCTGCTCTAGTCGCTGGATCGATTTAAAATTTCTGTCCTTGTACACATCAATTCTTTTCGTTGAAATCACAATCTCTGCTGGCGGATCAACCTTCTGTTTTTCGTCATCCCATGCGGTAGCCAATTCATCCTCGCCATAACGCCGATGAAGGTGCATTCTTAGATTTGGGGATCAAGCTATTCCTGCTTATCACTGATATGCAATATGCTACACAACCGAAAACTTTTAGATGTGATAAGTTTTTAACATCTTTTCCGCTCCATACCTCCTCTGGTTTCTGTGCTCTAATGGAACCGATTGGGCCTCGGTTGATCAAGTAAGCTCTGCTGTGTTGAACTGCTTCTGCCCAGAACTGTGCTTGGTAGCTGACTGTATACGCATGCTTCTCGCTCCTTTCTGTCAACGTTCGGTTCATACGCTCAGCTACACCATTGTGTTGAGCGTACCCCGGCACGGTTCTCTCCATTCCTGATCCCTACTCATAGCAAAACTTCTTGAATCTGGTGTCTTCATATTCACCACCATTGTCCCGGTTCTGAGCTTTTTAATCTTTCGCCTTGTTCCATTCTCACCATAGCTTTCCTCTCCGAAAGCTTCAAACACGTCTGACTTAATGCTTTATAAAGTAAAAACCCATACCTTTCGAGAGTGATCATCAATGAAGTCACGAAGTAGTTTTTCCTTCCACCAATGGATGAAATGGTCGTTGGCCCCCCAACCATCAGAGTGAACAAGCTGCTACTAGCCTTTCCTTCTTTGGGGTTTCTGCCCACTTGTCTGAACGCTAACCCCTCTTCTGCTTTCCAAGTTGGCTCTTCCCACATGTCTATCTCAATTGATTGTAGACCTGGAAGTTTCCCTTGGAGTGCATAATTTTTCATCCCTTCTCACTCATATGGCCGAGTCTCTGGTTCCACATATTGGAATTTTCGTTTCCCTGCTGCAACTGCCAATTGAACAACGCTCCTCCTCCGCTGTCATGTCAAGAGTACCACTCTTTTGCCGTGGGGGGGGAAAGCAAACCGTCATTGCACCCCCTTTGAATCTCCAGTTTTCACCATGGAATATCGAGTGGAGCCTTCGCTAGCTAACTGCCCAACTGAGATTAAGTTCTTTCTCAGGTCGGGAATATGCCTGAAAATCCTTCAGCTCCCAAACGATCCGTTTCAACTTAATCTTTACTACAAACCTTTACCGATAATAAGCACAAGGCTGATCATCACCAAGTATACATTTCCAAGGTTTCCGGGGACATCTTCTCGAAGATGCTTTCTGCGAGTAGCGTGGAATGATGCTCCAGAGTCTAATACCCAGACTCTTCCTTGCTCTCCAAAGAGCTATCAACGCATCATCTTTTCCTGAGTTGGAAGTACCATTTGCCTCTGCCTTCGCTCTTGGTCCCTTCGGGTACTCCTGCCTGATTTTTTGTAGTGCCCCGGTCTTCCACAATTCAACACTCGACGGTCTTCGAGCATGGGAATTAATTGGGATTCCTGGATTTGGACTCCTGTCCTTTGATCTACCTCGGTAATTCAATCTCCATGTCCATTTCCTCTGGTTGAATTTTCTTTCCTCTTGACTCTGTTATCAAAACTGAAAGAGTTGATGATTCACCCGACTCTCTCCGTCGGATCTCTTCCACTGAGAACCAGAATCACTAATATCGTTAAATTTTAACTTATTGCTTCCCGACGAGCTAGCTCACAGCCGTGACAAGTATCATTCCAACTTCTGGGAGAGAAGACAAAGTATCAATGCGCGTACTTCTCATCAATTCATTTCAACTGAACTCAATTGGGTTGTGACTGTATTGAGTTCATTGAGATTTGAGCTACCGATGCGCCTTCCGTCATCCGCAAATTTGAATAACCGCCTCATCAGTGAACTTTTTTAGGGCTGATGGCTTCTCATACATACTGGGAGAGAGCCGCCATAAGACCCCTCACACAATGGTCTTTTCCTTTGCTATGTTGAAAGCAACATTGCGAGATGCGTCAATCGGATCACCCGAGGCTTGTCTGTCAAGAAGAGTCCATCTTCATCTTTCATAATACCCTCTGGTTTTCTCTTTTGATGAAGGTTGATAAAAGCTGTTTCTGGTATAGATATCTTCGATCGGCATCTCCGAACCCGAAATCTATCTGCGCCATCGACTTTTCGAGTTCACCTTTACTTCGTCTGCAGCCATCGCTGTCCGACGCTCCCACTCAAATTGACTTCTTTGGATCGTTTCTGTCGACTGACAGAATTCACCACCAAAGGCTCTGATAACAGTTGTTGGGAAAATTACGCAGATTTTCCTATAGTCAATTAAGTGGGAATGCGAAAAACTAGCGAAAAAACACACACACAAATTTGATAACGGAGTTTCGCCAATTGTGCCTTACGTCTCCGGACTCCTGCTGCAGATCGTTTTATTAAGGGAGAAAAAATCAAGTGTTTACAAACACTTACATTACAACTCACACCCCACTCTACAAGCTTTTCTCTTAAAACTCTCTCAATCTAACTCTCCTCAATTTGATGATCTTTACCAATGAGAGCTAAGGGGTTATATCGGCTTCAAAACATGGTTGGTGAAAATTAGGTAAAGAAAAATTGGCAATGGTTAGGCACCTCCATTACAATTCCTAAGTTAGGCACCTCATTTTTGACCCCCAAAAATGGTTGTTGGCCAAATTTTTGACTAGCCATTTTCTGCCAACCCGCACTGGCAGCAGCAGCAGAGAAATAGGATTTAACATGCAGAGACCAGCATCAACATGCCCAACCCAGGAGAACACAGCACAAAGACTCTTGCATGCAGCAGCAAAAAAGATCACATAGGGCAAGGCAAGATATATTCTTTACATCTGAAAAAAATTTAAAAACTTTAGTGAGGCGAAATATGAGGCAGTGATTATTTCAAAAAATAAAAAAAATTTATGCAACAAACTTACACTTGGTTCCTGCCTTACCTTGCATGTTCTGGTGTTTTTCCTTCTCCCTCAAGTAGAAGAGGAATTTACAAAAAAAAAAGACGAAGATACAAAATTTGTTCGAAACGCCAATTTGACTGTCCATTACCGTAACTAAAGGAAGCCACTATTAGTCTGTTCTTCCAGAATCACATGGTTTCCCATCTCTACAAGCACATGTACTTGCATTTATGTTTTTTTAGGTCGCACTTAAACCTAAATTGCCTATGGTGACTTCAGATGAACACTTGCACATGTTCCCATTAGTACTTGTAGGTAACACAAGTTGCCATTGACTGCCTTCATAGTGCCAATACAAATACCACGTAATGTAAAATTATTTGTCATCAATCATTGCCCATTTAACCGCGTAATCCATGATTTGCTCAATCAATAAAACAAGCAATTGCATCATCCATCGCCGCCCAACCGAACTTATAGTTTACATCATCATTGCCAAAACTAATCATAATTTCAAAAGTTGTGTCGTTGGGATAATTACAAAAGTATGAAACACATCCAAACAACCAAACATAGTTACAAAAAGTTAAAAAGTAATAATTATACCATCCCCGTAATTACAAAACGGGATCACACTAGGTCAACCACTAATGCCCCATAATTACCTATGTGGCTAAAACGTGATTTTACCATCTAAGACTCCCTCCACCCACCTGTTTCATATGATCCCGGTATGGCAAAAAAGGCATCCAATCTTTCCTTCTATCTTTCTTCTCCAGCCACATTGATGTTATTCGACCTAAACCTGTCATTTCATCCATGTCAAGTTTCATTAATCACTAAGACCTCTTTCTGTTGTTTGAGAGTTTCCTTGTCATACCCAATGCATTGGTCATTTTTCCCATATGGGCATTGTTTTGAGAGCTATGAAACCTTTCATCACTTCATTGAGGTATCTAGCTTTGGCCTTTCCTTCTTTGGCCTTCCGGCCGTGATATTTGACCATGTGGAGTAGAGGGATTGCCATCCTCCTCTTGTAGTGGGAAGGGATTGGACATTGCCTCTTGGAGTGTAAGGATTAACATTAGCATGGGATCATTACCTTTACATCCCAAATATTCCATCCCGGGAACAGTGGCTCACCACTTACCCCCCCTTGCATACCTAGGACTATAAGGGGCAATCATTCCACGTATCATCAATGTCAAGGGGTTTGAATTGGAGTTCCCATTGGAACTTCAGGGGCCTCCTGTAGCCATTTTCCCAGTAGCCCCTATCATGCCCAAATAAGGTCTGCAATCCTCGAACATTGGAATGCCTCCCATTCTCCCACTCACCCCTTTATGGGTCTACACATGTTTCATGGCAAAGATGAAATGAGAGCATACTTCAAGGAATGAAGACAATAACAACCAAATGAATGAAGATAGAAGTTCCCCTTTCATATTCCTCCCACACCGTGGTATAAATCGTCAACGTCCACGCATTGCCTCGCATGGTTCCATTGCAAAACCACTTACACGTATCAATGTCCGCATAACCCATATTTTTCCTTCCACCCCTTTCCTTAAACCACCTTCGACTCTATGTTAGGCTGGGCTCTAATGGTGGTCCCGGGCAAGTGTTTTCGCACTCTTTTTCGACCACAGTGAAATACCCAGGTTTTGGAAATCATTGTGCCCTTTCCACTTTCACCAGACAATCCAACATTGCCACAAGTAGGGCCGTCCTCTCCTTGATGTCCATAGCCTACGTGGTTGTTTTTTTCCTTTCCTGTCCCGCTTTAACACATTGGGATTGGATTGGTCATACTGTTGACTTTCATCAGTTTGTTAACTCTGATGTGTAAGAAGTAGTTACAATTTGCATAACAAATCCAAGTCTACAAATATGATTAAAACTAAAACCACACGTAATTAACCATTAAGTGGCCACAACCTCCACCCATCCATAAAAGTTCAATCATAAAAAACACTTCCATATGATCAAATTCGTTTGTCACCCCCATGGTACTACTTATTGGCCACCCCCCTGTGTAGCTAAGAATTCGGTCCATTTGTGTTGCCAATTATCCCTCATTTGAGTCCACTCATTTGTTGTATCGACTGTGTAATGTGATCTTCTGAATCTTCAGGGGTAATTATGCCATGTTATTAGCTCCCACATATCGTACTTATGTTTCAACGGATCGATAGACCTTTCTCGCTTATGAATTATGGATAAGACAACATGCAGTGACAATGCGACATTGAGACCCCCCTCCACACTTATTGGGTAGTAAGAGTAAGATCTCAAATTCCCCATCTCATTTTAAGAACCCACAAGCATCTCTCACAACATTTCGTTCCGCGGAGTGATTCTGTTGAATTCCTCTTCTCTACTTTGAGCAAGTGTCCTTGCTCCAAATGTTATGTGATATCTTTGAGACCTATATACGGTGCTAATAATCCCTGTCCATTATTGTAAACCGGCAATCACAAGGTAGAAACGACTAAAAATGCCATTCAGGAGTACGTGGAGTATATTGATACATAAATTATATTTTTAACGATTCAAATTTGTGTGAAATGTTTGTACTCACAATACCTTGTGGAATTTTTCAACCCGTAATGGCCTGACCAATGCCATTAGCAAGCACTCTCGATCTGTAGCGGAACCTTCCAAAAACCGACAAGGCATATACTGGAATCGTATATGTCGCTACATACACCTAACACATTTGTTGCATAAATCCCCCTTTCTTGACCTAATACGCGTGCCTTCTTTTCAGCCGGGGGGAGTGACCGTATGAAGGTACCTGTCTAAAGCCCCTAGACAATTCTATGACTAGAAAATAAAGTTATTATTTATGTAATTAAAAGTGCAAGTGAATATTAACCATAATTAATAAAGGGCTTTACCTCAAACCCACTTCCACCTATCTCGGGGTCATTGGGGATCACAGGTTTTCGGGATTGAAACCACAACCCATCCGTGAATGCCAATACCGCCAACAAAACTGCATTGAAATGCCTCTTATCGTTTCATCACCCGATCTGATGAACTGACACTTTCGTACGCCTATTATTCGTCGAGTGCATAGGATCCATACAATATCGCAACTTTCTCCGCAACACACCCACCTCCCTAGAGTTTGTAATCCTCTTGGCATGAGTAAATGGCACAAACCTCATGAATTATGCCTATTAACTCCCTCAATTGGTCGTGCAGTTGTGTCATCTCCGATTGTACTACCTATTAAGTGAGGTCCATTTGTTGTTGGTACCATTTGGATTTCACATCAACGGAATATAGGACTAGTTCCTATCCTTTGCACCAATGATTCCCTAATGAACATGTACCTTTGAAGACAGTATTGCAAGTCCTCATGACACACATCACTGCTATCACACATCACGGTCCCCGCTTCTTTCTTCGTTCACATATGTTAGTCTACCATTCCTGGGTGTACTGATATACAAATCAAACAATGGATGTCAATCTATTCTACGGTGAAGTTGCTTGGAACATCAATTGTTTTCACATCTCTTTTTTTGAAGCGGGTACATAAAGAGATATGATGAAAGGATAGAAAATCTCACTGGACATCATAGGAAACAAACATGAGGACAAAAAAAAAAATTAGAGCCAAAAGTCAAAGATTACAATACAAATCTAAAACCAACCAAATAACCTCTATAAACGAGGCCAAAATATAGGCTCTCCCTCTATAGGGCAAAAACAAGCAATACCTCTAAATTATGAGGCAACAAACTAACTATCAAAGAATCAACTAACCAATAATTATACCCATTAGGCTTGTATACTATAACACTAGTATATCTATATTTATTATAGAAAAGTATTGACTAATGATTTATACACTATCAATTATCAATTACACTTTATGTTTTGTCTTTGTTAGAGTTTAATTTATTAAAATGTCCTTTTATGTAGTGAAAGCATTTTAAGTAAAAGTAGGAAATTATATAATTTTCCTAATAAAGACAAAAAGAAAAAAATTAATATAATAAATAAATATGAAAATCACTAATCTAAGCATTTTAGGTTCGGTTTGTAACTATTTAAATAAATTTTTTCAATTTATTAATAAAACATATTGCAGGGGCAGGGCGTAGTGTGTAGTCAGAAGACTCTGCAGGGTTGAGTGTGAAAATATAAAACAAAATATGCCAGTTCCGATCAAGGTGATTTTTTTAAGTGTATAACAAGTTCGGTATGGGTTTTATAAAACCTAAATCGCCCGCCTCATTGCCATCCCCTAACCAGAAAAAATTTTAAACAAAAATCAACAAAAAACTAATATAATCACAGGCCCAAAAATACATAAAAAAAACCACATAATGCATAACTAGGGCCTTTCCAAAAGTTTTATTCCGACCCAACCCGATTTGAAAAACCCGACCCGACCCAACCGACCCGATTTACAATGTCGGGTCGGGTTCGGGTGGCATTCTAATTTTTTATTTTTCGGGTCGGTTCGAGTGATTATATAAGTATCGGGTGACCCGACCCTACCCGACCACCAAATTCCTGTAATTCTTTTATTTTTTAAATTTATATAATACTTTTTCTATACTATTTTTTTCTATTATTTTGCTAAAATTGGTCATGTCTCCTATATATTTTTACTTTCCACTCGTCGGCCATCATTATCTCTAATAGATTTTTTATATGTGTTTATATTTTTCAATAATAGGTTATGTTTAGGAATTTCTCCACCCGACCCGACCCGGACTAGAATAGTCGGTCGGGTTCGGGTGAGAATATTTTCATTTTCAACCCCGACTTTTATCGGTCGGGATAACCCGACCCGAACCCGACCGATGGACAGCCCATGCATAACCATACTTTTCTATGGAAAAAAAACTCAATTCCACAACTACAGTACAAAAATACATACAATTTTTCGATGAACACAACAAAATGGACCAACTTTTCTCCATCCTCAAAAGTGGAGTTAGAGGAATTAAATTTGATTGGTCAAAAAAATTTCAACCCACCAAACATACTTCTTTCTTCGCTTTCCTTTTCACGTTTGATCCATTTTGACCAATTGCAAAAGAATTCATCCTGATCATTTTTCACCTAACAACAGTACCATGACTAAAAACGTTACATAAACTTTCCAGCCTCACACGGTGGCACTGTTTGCTTTAACAAATAATTGTATTTTTATTTTAAAGGATCACATGAACCAGATTGTGAAGTTCAAATTTTTTGAACTACTCCAACAATTTAGGGCTCAAGATGCACCAGTGCAATCTTAGGGCACAATCACAATTAGGGCCACCCAAAAAATTGGATAAATATGATATTTTGGCCAAATTTGTACCAAATTAAACAATATAAGGAATCAATCAAAAAATCATGGATTAGGGCAAAATCAGAAAGCATGTTGCATTATGGCGTACAACAACTTTCGAACCAGAATAACAGATGAAGATTTACAAGCCACACACATACCTAAGTTAAGAGGAAGATGAGGTGGATGTTGTGGCGTTAGCCTGATCACTACGATGCAAATCGTGACCTCCTCGCTCCTCTCTTCTCTCGTTTGCTCGGTAAAAGTGTGTAACAATTGTCTACTTACCTGAAAAAAGGGGGACCGATGGCTAAAACCGTAATCATCAAGCCAGCAAATGAGGGCGCAGTGGTCCATTTCCTCACCACGCTACTAACCGCTTCACACCACGGACGGGGGTAACCCTGTCGTTTCCGATCCACCTGTGTAGGGAGTTTCGAAGGCCATTGAAGAAGAATCAGGGAAGAAGAAAGTTTCCCAAACACTGGAGAGGGGGCCACAAGGGAGAAAAAATGAGGAGATAACAACTCCAGGATCAACTCCAAACGCCAAACATGCTGTAAGTGTGGATGGGGGTGAGATTGGATTGAGTAATCCGTTGGTGCCCTTAAGTGCGGTTGTTTGGTTTTTGGAATGGTGGCCCGGACTAATAGCCCGCGCTGACTATAATCCTCCAATTTGTGTATTGCTAATCCCACCTGGGGGGTGGTGGGATTAACAATCCCCCCTACTCCTAGGCCTCAAATTTGACATTTTTACCTTGATATTTGTATATTTGTATAATTAAAGGTAAATATGAAATTTTTATGAAAATTTCATGATTTTTTGGACACTATTGCCACATATCCTTGATATTTACTAATCCCACTGTCTAATCCCTTGCAAACCAAACACCCCGGTCAGACTATTGCCCCCTCATTATTACTCCCTACTCATTATCAATCCCAATCTAACACACCTCATTACTAATCTTATATCCTACAATTCTATCACAATTATCAACATGACCTAAGGGCCATAAAATTATGCGTAGGCAGTCTTTTTTATTGATCAAAAATACGGAGTCTTTACTATCAGCTAGTTGGATGCTCTACAACTTAGTTTGGCATAGATAGTTTTTTAAACTAAACTCATACATTTTTATATCAAAACTAGTCATTCACAACTGCTGATAACCGTCTTATAACGTGAGTGTCAGTTATATATATGCGTGTATGTGTATGTGTATGTGTATGTGTATGACCGTCAAGGATAGCTTCTTCTAGCTCTCCACCTCCCTCAAATATACCTCCCTCTCCCCCACCTTTTACCACATCCAAATCCCTCAAAAATTATTACTTATAATTATAAATAAAGCAAAATTACTACCACTATTTTTAAAAATAGTGAAAATAACAAAATGATATTTTTGTTTTGTTTACAAAATTTATTTACAAATTATTTTCAACTAAATTTTTTTTCACCACCACCGCCACCACAGCACCGCCCCACCCCTTTGCCGCCGCCCACCACCCGCCACCCCTACCCCCCTCCGTTCCTCCCGCCGCCTTCTACCACTATCGCCCCCACCACCACCTTTTTTTTAAAATAGTTTTAAAAAATGTGAACACAAATATATATATATCATATTTTTTAAATAATTTAAAAAAGTGAACACACTATATTTTTAATTTCGATTTTGATAAAAAACCTAACAAAATAAAATAAACAGAAAAAACAGAAAAATAAAAATGTTATCAAACGTCTCCTTTCCTTAGATTTCACCATGTAGTTCAAAAGTTTTAAATTTAAACTTTACTGTGAAGTTGAGTGGTTTTGATTTTGGACCTTTGAACTTTACAGTGAAGTTGAATGGTTCTGATTTTGGCACACCTGAGACTTACCTCATTTGTTTAAACAGTTCAACTTATAAACTTGTTCAAATTATGTAGTCTGTTGAGATAATTATTTATGTAAAAAATTAATTGATTAAATATTTAGGACCCATTATCATATAATTTTTTTTGATTTATCTGTCCATTTATTTTTAAGTCAATATTTTTAATTACTTGGTTATAAATATCATCAATCTATTATTTTTTATAATAATTTTTTTAAATTATCTCTACTAAATGAGTTATAATATCAATCAATGCTAATTATTTTTTTATAAATAATTTTTTCAATGATCTCTACTCTAATAATGACTATTTGGATTAACGAGAGAATTTGTGATCTGGATCCACAATCATTCATGAAGCCATGTTTTTTTTCTTTTTTACATCTTTTTAAGAAAAGTTATAGAATAGCAATTCTTTAATAGCGAAGATATGCAAGTATAAGTACATAGAGAAAGATATTTTACAAGTTTGAAAATTGAGTACATTTGAGATTGAGTTGATGGCAAAAATCATTCTCCTATTCTCAACCTTTTTTTCTTAATGAAATGAAGAATTTTTAATCATTCATCAAACAAGCATGTAGAAACCGAGTGTCACTTTTGTGAAGTAATTATGAATGCTTAATTTGGATGTGTCTTCTAAAACAAGTTGTGTTTCTGAATCTAGTGTTTTAGATGTTTTGATTTTGGAATGGAAGTGAGTAATGGAAAGGCAAGTAAGTTGGCCTTCCAAGGATTTTTAACAAATGCATTGAATCCTGAAGGGGATGTAGCTCAGAATGTTAATAGCGCTGCTTAGCATGGCGAGAGGTACGGGGATCGGATAACCCCCCGCATCTCCACTTTTTGGATTGGCAAATACGTACTTTTTTTATAAAAAAAACTCTTTATTTCATGTACTTCCTCTTTCTTTTTCATCCATTTTTAAAGGAGACACGCCCTATTTGGTTTGTTTATCAAATTTATTTGCAAATAATTTTCATAGATTTGTTTTTTCTGTTTTGAAATATTAGTTTTTTTGGATATTTGTTTAAAAGAACATTTTTGAGAGAATATAAAAGATTTTCTTAAATTTTTTAAAAATTATTTTTTTTGCTAAAAAATGATATATCACACAAACATATAAACATGGGTGAAGAACAATAAATGCTTTTAATTCATCCCAAACATTTTTTGAAAAGAAAGCAAATTCAATTATGAGATTTGATCCAAACAGAATTTGTAAAAGCAACTAATACAATTCTCACCCATGTCTTGTTATAAAGGATGATCATGGAAAGACTTAACAATTATGCGAAAGTTTTTGTACCGATATTAAAAGAAATGACATTGAACTATTAGAGTATCCAAAGCAATTGGCTCTCACAATCAATGCTAATTTATATTGACAGAATGGACAGAAAAAAAAATAATTAAGCAGTGTTCTCATAATCGTACCCAAATATAAATACACTTTTGTTATAATTTGGCTTGATGGAAATATTTGTGCCAAATTTTAGAATGACCCATTGACTTCATAGAATTGACTTACCCCATCTCCCTCCCCTGAATTTGTCATATTATACATTTTTAGAAATTTTAGGTGTATTTTATTTTATTTTGATTAAATTAATGAACTATTTTTTAAAAATTAAATAAAAACAATTTCATTAAGTACAATTTGAAAGCATTCTAAGTATATGGAATACACTCATTTAATTTTGTTCCTCTCGTCGTGATTATAAAAATGTTGGATGAGGTTATTACGATGAGTATAATTATTATGTTCATCTTCCTCCTTCTCCATAATTATGTATATTTGAATTAATTTTAAAGAAATAAAATTTTAAATTATTACATTTACATATAGTTAGTTAGGTATCAATTTTTAAATTATTAATGATTGCGTTAAAAAATTACATTATGAGAGAGTATTTTAAAAATAATACAAATACATAAACACAAGATAGGATAAAAATGTGATCCTGTTAAAAAAATAACACAATACACAGTTGGACTAGATATGTCAAATTATAATATTTTGACATGCTAAAATATAAAATCAATGCTATTAACATAAGACAATTTAATAGAGATAGTCTTAAATAATATTTTTTTTAAAATGCTTTGCTAAATAATCTCCTAAGTGCACTTGTTAGTGGATAATAAATGTGGCTAACTACTCCCAGTACACGAAAATGATGAAAAATAAATCGTCAGACTATTGTATTAAATAAAAG
>VIGQ01000330.1:15000-31610 GCA_009663005.1 Actinidia chinensis | reverse complement strand
TACTTCAGCAGAATGTTTGACAAACAATTGGATCTACCTGACTTTGTTATACCCCAAAAAACTTTCATTACTTTAGGCACCTGTCAAACCAAGCCCTGGGAGACTGCTTAAAGCCATAAAGGGCTTTTTTTTTCAACTTACCCTTATTCCTTCTCTGAATCAAATCCTGGAGGAACCTCCATATAATTTCCTCCTCAAGATCACCATGTAACAAAGCTTTTTTACGTCAATTGCTACAAGTTCCAGCCACGATTAGGCTGCTAAAATAATAGAAATTCTTAACCGTATTCTTTTTGCAACAGGAGAAAAATGTTTCGAGATAATCTAATCTCCCATAATACGTTTTGAGTATACCCTTTAGCTAGCTCACCTTGCCTTATATCGTTCAAGTGACCCGTCTGCCTTGTTTTCACAGAGTGAAGCATTTTACATCCCACTAGCTTCTTCTAGAGGCAGTTCAACAGGTCCGCATTTTTTTGTTCTTCTCCTTCTCAAGCGCATCCATTCACAACCTCAAATCCTTCTTTCCACTCTTTACTTCCCAATCTTCAGATATAGTTTTGGAATAGTAATAGTTTTGAGTGGATAAGACACTAACTTTTAATGTCCCCTAACAGCTTTTCATAGGACACAAAGTGAGACAATGGATAAAAGGCTCTGAGTACACTCTAACACCCTTTTCTAATTGCAATAGGGAATCATCATCAACAACAGGCACATTACTTTCATAACTTCAGATTAGAAATTATTACCTCAACATTATCATGTCACCAGGTTTTAGTTCTGATCAAGAACCTGCATTGGTTGAACATGGATTCCTTTCCCCTCCTTGAATATACCTGCAATGGGCGAGAAGCACTCCTGATTGTTTATATCCTTTTTCACTGACTCATTTGGTAAAGGAACGGAACAGAGATGATGGATTTTGATTTTGTGAGGAGGGTAAAAGGATGAAAAGACAAGCAAAGACAAATGCTCTATCCTTATCTTCCATGAATGATATCCAAAAAAAAAAAAAAAAAAAAAATCCCCTATTCCCCTGAAGATAGGATTCGGAAAGTATTCTTAGTTTTTTTTCAACGAAGTACATCTACAGAGACAAAGAATTCGTTTTTGTTGGAGGATGATAACACTTATACCACCCTTTTTGTGTAGAAGAATATCCAACAAAAACGCACTTAAGAGCCCTTGGATCAAGTTTCCCACGTTTATTCGAATGAAACTGAACAGGACACACACCAAAAGACCCTAAGGAACCCGGATGATTTTTGTTATTTTAAAGTCGTGGAAAATTTTTGAAATAGTTTTCCATCGGGCTGCTATAATCAAGAACTCGAGTGGTTAATCTATTATCAGATGTGTAGCTGGTTTAAGATAGCTTCTCTCTCATCTCCCCAATAATTTTTTGAACATTTTTTTGGAAAAGAAGGCTCGGGAACAGCTAGAAGATAACCATTTTTCCCGCTCAGCACTGCATTTTGTGTGGTGTGTTTACACATGAGACTCGTGAAAGACTTCCTTTTTCCTTCGAAGAATGGTGACAATCACTTGATAAAATAATCCCTATCATTATCATACCGAACTCGATTTTAGCTCAATCCCAAACTGGTTTTTTCCCACGTGGAAAAATTTTGAAAGGTGGACTGACATCTGATTTTTGTTTTAAGAGAAAACCATGACCACTCGAGTACAATCGTCAATAAATGAACAAACTATCGGCCCTATAGATATTCTGAATTGTAGAAGGTCCCCAAACATACTGTGAATAGAGTAAAAGGTATTGAAACTCAGTATTACTGTTGGACCAGAAACACGCTTTATGTTTTGCAAGTTCACAAACCACACATGAAACATACCCAAATCACATCCTTTAAATAAATCGAAAATATATTTTTAGAATATTAAAAGACGATGACCAAGACGAAGATGTATAACCATATTTTTATTTTTATTGGAAAGGGAAGACTCACAAAGCAGGGACAACGGAATGCGATCTCTGAATGCTATTTTTTTTTTTTATTTTTTTTTTTTTTTTTTATTTTTTTATTTTTTTTTTTTTTTTTTATTCTATTGTTTTTTTTTTTTTTTTTTATTATTTTTATTTTTATTTTTTTTGTCCCTCAGGTTCCTCAAAAAAGTAGAGCCCATTTCTCCCCTAGCAGTCCAATTCACATCCCCTGCTCTGGTCCTGAAATTTACAAATTGCAGAGGAAAATGTCACCATATAGTTCAAATCCTTTGTAAAGCTTGTGAATTGAAACTAGATTGGTAAGACAATTTCGGCAATGCAGACATTTTTTTAAAACAAAGTTTTGATTTATAACTACATCCCCTCTACCAGCAACTGTAACAAGTGTTCCATCAGCAGTAGCAATTTTCTTATTACTAGGACAAGGCCTGTAAGAAACAAACCCATGAAAAGATTGGGTCATATGATCCGTACCCCAGAATCCACTACCCAAGTTCTTTTGAGATCGACTCATTAAGTGCAAGGGTGGGAATTACCTGAAGAGCCAGGAGCCAGTACCTGCACTTCCTGTAGGTTTCTTAAATGTCCCCAGAAAATATCGTCCGCTTCTCAGCTCCTTCTCTCTATGAACTCGGATCGCTCCTGAGAGAATTCTCCTTCTCCTCCTGATTGTGCCGAGGGTCAATGTGCATGTCCGTGCCCTCCTCCTTGATTGCTTTTTTCTGTCCCAGAAATATTTTTGAGTATTTGGGGGCTTACCATGGAGTTTCCAGCACCTCTTTCCTGTTGTGTCGCCGCGCTTCTTACAATTAGGACACCCATAAGGAGTCTTTATTACCTACTCTTGTTCCTTCTGACAACCCATTCTTCCTCCTATCTCCTCTGGATAAGCATTCAACTGCAGCTGGTCTGATTTCCCGGCTCTCAGATTTTGCAGCTTTTGTAACCAAGGCTGAACCATCTGTCCGGTTGAGGCTCCAGCATAACTCCTCTTCGTCCTTCTTCTCCACGAATTTGGCCAATTGTTTCTTTGAGTGACGGGATTGTCTTCCTTTCCTAATCTTGCACTCGGACAGATCGTACTCAACGTTCAACCTGGCAAGAAGGTGTAAATCTCTCTTTTTTTCAATAAAACGTTTTAGAGGACAGTGTCATCTGCTGCACTTCATCTCAATACACCTGATAATTGTCCAACTCTTGCCAACATTTTTTGTAAAATCTAAGCATATTCAGTGACCGAGCGGTTACCTTTGTTTGGTAATGAGATTTTTGTCCTAACTCGTAGATTTGGGCAACATCTCGGACTTTAGAATAGTCTGGCCCGCAACTCCCAAATCTCCTTCGCTGGTTGTCAAAAAACATGCAAGTATCGCTAACTTCTTGCATCATTGAATTCCATAACCACGGACTCACATCGAGTCTCTTCAATCCCATGCAAACAAACTTCGGATCATCTAATTTTTGCGGTCCTGTCCAGAAATGACTCAGTTTGCCTGTCCCTTTCAAGAAGGTTCGAACAAACTGAGACCACTTCAAATAGTTATTGCCCATTAAGACGTAAACTATGCGTGAAATATTTCTGCACTTCTCCAGCAAGCAATAATGTTGGTTTTCAGCCTTAAAGTGATCGAAAAAATAAAGAGAAATATTGGGTTATGAGTGAACTGTAATTAAGGCCACCAACAAGAGTTTCAGAGACCTGAAGGCCTATAATACATTAAAAAACAGAGATTTCTGCAGAAAAATCACTCTGTTTTCGGGAATTATGAAAACATAGCAGAACAGAGTTTTCTACAGAAACTGGAAAAAAATCAGCAATGGAAGCTGAACAAACTGAGAAATACAAGGAGCCCTATTTCCGGCTCTGATACCATGCAAAAATAAGAAATCTCTCTCATGTTATTTCATCCAAAGAATGTACTAAATATATAGGGAGAAACTATGCTATAAACTAAAGGAAACTCTCCTAATACCTATCCCCATAAATCCGGGATAATAACACTAGAATATCTTCTAAATTACCGAAATATACACAGCTGTATACAGCCTATTCATAACCATTAATACTTATTCTAACACTTTTCAATCCTGACAAATCTTGTCCCCCCTCCCCCTTTCTACTTTTTTGTTTCTATTATTCTGGGACACTTTCCATGGGCGGGGGGGGCCCTCCGGAGAATAGACAAAAAAATATTTTGTCCCGACCTAATTATGTAATAAAAACAACGATAATACATTAACATATTAGATGGAGGTGCGTGTGTTTTTTTTGCAGGAATTTCGCACTATTGTTTGTGTTTCGAATCATTCAAGCCATCTCTGCAAATGCACAACAACCTAATGAATGAACCTGGAAGAATATGGGTAGATCATTGATTTCTTCTTATGCAATAGACGTACAGATGACTTAGATACGAGTTAACCGATAGAGAGAATTCCCCGGCGTTCAAAACATTATTGCTAACTGCATATGATTAGATCGTGTCATGTTTTAGCTTTTACTACAGGCTGAGACGCAGCATTTATTTGGTATATAGGTTGAGATATTGAAGTAAGGCATTATTACCTGAGATGCATTTAATTGAGTATGACTACATGCCCTTGAAAGGCATGCCCGACTTTTTCTCAGTTTCAAAATGTTTAGTATGAACTCATATGGCAATGTTGAATCATAATATCTTGTTTCCTTTGCTGAGGAACACCTAGATCCCATGAGAGTGGACAGAAAGAGCCATTGTCTAAATTTTGATATTACCATATTCAATTCTCTAAATTAAATATACATGTATAAGAGGAAGGTCGGATTGTATTAAGAGGAAGGGTGCGGATTTTTATCATATTCAATTTCTTCTTGTTCTTGTAATGCAATCCGACCTTCCTCTTATCATGTATTTTTTGAGACCATGCTTTGAATTTAACTTTGTTTCTCCTTTTAAGTTTGAATGTGATGAATGATAAGAAGGACTGTTACCTTAAACTTAACTGATGATTGGACTTCTCATAGCCTACCCCAAGTAATGATGACTAAAACATTTGTTGAGTTGAGTTCTCTTGTAATTTACAGGAGTTAATTATGGGCCGGTCCCCAACATTAGTACTCATTATCATATGGTTAAGGGAATCTAAAATAACATTTCGATTTTTTTGGTCAAAAGTGACGATTTTTGCCATTACTTTTATTAAGAGGGGCTTAGCATGTTTTGAACGTATTTGTCCCCGATTTGGATATAGATGCACTCGATTTAGGTGTTCTATTTGTTGCTGTAGGTCAACGTTGACTGCGAATTACATTCATTTCAAGGGGGTGAATAGGCCAATTTTAAATTTTCTTTCAATCAATAGACCAATGTGTGAATTTTTAATAAAAAATAATTAAATATGCATATACTAGAAATTAAAGACATAATTTGAGAAAATTAAACAACATGGGAGGCATAAAATTTTTACGTGGAAACCCCAAAAAGGAGAAAAACCACGGGCATTGGCCGTAAATCAATCCACTATTCAAGAAGTTAATACAAGAAGCAAATTGACTTACAACTATTTACCTATTATGCACTCTCTATTTGTTACTTCTAACCACAAACTAAGTTCGTTCTCCACCTTCTAGTGGCTCCGATCAAAATCGGTAAATTCTTGATTTGGATAGAAATACCATGGGCTCATACCAATCTCCTCTGCGCGGCTCTGATAGGCTATCGTCCTTAGATAGATGAATGAAGATTTTTGCTTTGACAAACTCACCTCGCGTACCGGATAACACTCTCATCAATTACTAAATTCTAAGACTCCGATATCAAATACAAGATAAATCAACAAACAGAATGGGCAGTAGAAGCTAATGAAGTTCTCTATCCTTTATCTATCCAATATCAAAAATAAAAAATCTCCACCCCTACCGAAGCTCTCAACACATGCATTTATACAATGAGGGGAAACATTTGAACAATGACGGATCTTCTTGTCTTGAAAAATCACGCCATACTCTTTCCTTCTTTGACAATTTTTTGGGCGAGTCCGAATTGCTTTCTAAGAGGATTCAAAAAGAAAGCCGTCAAACATTAAATGAGAAATTCATAAAAGAGAGCCAATAATGGAAAGAAATGGATATTGGAGAATACGAATTCACTGCATACAAATGGTATAAATGCGAATTCACATATACAAATGCTTGTTCATACCCATGCACAAGACAAATTTTGATAGATAGCAGAAACATGAGACACTTTTGTTGACTTTTCTTGAGAAAAAGAAAGACATAAACGTTAAATGAAATATGTGCAATCACCATCTCCATTAAAGGCAAGCCATTTTCTGTTGTTTGTATTGTATGGAATGTACCAAGACAAACAGCAACCAATCTAACCAGATGTTCCTTTGAAAAATTATTTGAGCATTCACACGGGCTCTATGTACACTAACGTTTTTCTAGGAAAATTTCCGACAGATAGGACATGAATAATCTCACATAGGACATTAACAAAAATAAATAAAGGAAAGGAAAATAACTGGAAAAAAGAAGAAGAAAAAATGACGTGATTTTCGTTATGATTTGATCATACCGGATAGTTTATTGTAAAACTATTTCAAACTTTCCCATCGTGCATAATGCTGCTCATTTAACAAGAAAGAATTTGAAGGAAAATGTTTCCTTCCGACTTTTTAATTCCTTTCCTTTCCCATCCAAGCTTAATCCATGTCTAAAGGACTCCAACTATTTGCCAGTGGATTTGAGTTGGATCCGTCCAAATTCTAACAAACATGTTTCAGTCTCAAGCGTTGCTTCACCAGAACGGGAAAAGAAAAAAAAAGCATTTGCATCACCAGACGAGAGGAAAAAAACATAAGAAAGGTGATCTTAAAGGATGGCACCCAATCATCTCATGAAATGCATACTAGCCTTCATCAATGTATAGCTTCTTTCCAAGTTCTAGTTAGACAAAGCAACACAAAATTGTAAATAACCCAAGATCCAATGCAGTTAGTAAAACAACTGCTTATGCAAAACTTTGTAACGGTTTTGGGTTGGATCTGTCAAAATTCTTACAAACATGTTTTCAGTCTCAAGATTTGCATCACCAGAACGAGAGAAAAAACACCTTTTGATAAATGGTTTGATCTTTGAAGGATTTCAAACAATCATCTCATGAAATGCATGCTATCCTTCATCAATGTATAGTTTTCTTCTTCCAGTTCTAGTTAGACAAAGCAACACAAAAATTGTAAGTAACCCCGAATCTAAGCGTTAGTAAAAATACCTGCTAATTGCAAAAACTTGTCCTAAGGCCATGACTTCGTACAAAAGACATGTTACTCTTCGTTATCCCTAGATTGGATAGCCCCTCCACTCCCCTAAGCCAGTGACTCCCCAAGACCAATCACTGATGATTGCTAAAAGCTCAGCGAGCATGTGGCCGTTTGTTTGAGGTGCTGATCTGCCTCTTGCATGTCTGTCGCAATTAAACAATTTAAACTCTCTGACACCGCCTTCATACTGAAATTTATCTGACCAATTTTGGTATAAGTAAGGCCTCATGTACTCTCATTGGACAACAACGTTTGGGGTCGCAACCGCAATTCAAAATCTGTTCTCTTGAAGTTAATCCAACTACTCTTTTTCTTCTTTTTCTTGACTCATAACACTGAAGTATTTACAAAGTTGTAGGGTATGTGGAATTTGGAGTGTCTGACATTTCAAAAGTCTACAATTACGGCTGAGTCTTTAGTCTTCGATTGTCGGCTAAGTTCATCTCCGCTTGCGGCAAGAAGTCAAGTCTACAATTTAAAGTCTAACATTGTGGCAATTCCAAGTCTCTGATTGCGGCTGAATGACATCAGTGCTTAAGTCATTCCTCTTCCCTAGGTTTTCTCTATAAATAGATTTGAAGTCTAGGAGATTATAAGAAGGTGCTAAGGCTAAGAGAGAAGAAAGATTGAGGGAAGATGGGTAATCCTAAACTTTGTTTTTAGTGAATTGCTTACTCGTGTGGCCGTGTATTTAGGCTTAATTGGTGTCCGAACCACGTAAATCTCTGTGTCCCTTTTATTGTTTGTTTCTTACTTGCTTGTTTGTGTGATGTTATTATTCCGTCCATTAGGGTGAAAATACGCATGGTTTTTTTTAATCCCAACAACTGGTAATCAGAGCCTTGGTTCCGGAAGATTATGACACGCAACAACATGGCTGAAGAGGGCAAGACCAAATCAAAAGTTCAACGGAGAGAACTTTAGTTTTTGGAAGATGCAGATGGAGGATGTATCTTTATCAAAAAGATCTCTATCACCCTCTTTAAGGGGAAGAACCCAGAAGACATGAAAGTCAGACTGGAACAAGTTCTAGACATAAAAAGCTCTAGGTACGATCCGGTGACTCTATCCCTCGTCTGTACATTCAATATATCGCAGGAGAAAGACATCAGTTTGATGGCTGCTTATCCAAATGTATGAGAAACCTTCCGCATCAAATAAACGTGTATTGCTGAAAAAGAACTCTTCACATGAAGAGGGCGAATGATGGACGTGTGGCTGTAGCACTTTGACTAATTTCAACACAGTCACAAGTCAATGGAGTCTGGTGGATATTAACTTTGAACGACGAGTGAGATCTTTGTTATCTATCTGGATTGCCAAAAACATTGGGATAGTCCTGGTCCTGGCGGTCAGCAATTCCTCCGGTTCAAGTAAGCTAAATACGACGACGTGGTGGGGGCATAATTCTCAGCGAAGAATTGCACGAAAATCCAGCGGGCTGGCAGGACGTCAGGAAGTTCTTTGAGTACAGACCGAGGGATATCAGCCAATCGAGGAAGCAACAAAGGTTCTCCTCAAAATCAAGGTAGGGGGAATCCAAAGGGCCACGATAGAAGACGCCGAATGCTGACAATTGTGGGAAGAAGGGGCATTTCGCAAAAGCACTGCAAAAGCCCAAAGAGCATGCTAATTGATCAAAGATGGTAACACCTCTGTTAACGTCTCTGACAATGGAAAGATTCGAAGCTTTAAGGTTCTATCATTATCACACAAACACACGACGTGTATGATAGTAGACTCGGGCGCTGTTTATTCACTCCACCTCTACCAGAGAGAGATTCTTCTCCACAATTATGTGAAGGGTGACTTCGGAAAGTAAATAATTCGAAGATTATGAACCTTGTTCCATTCTTGGGAATGGAGAATTGCAGATTATCCCTTACAAATGGGACGACTCCTACGCTTAAAGATGTGAGAACACTGCCCATTTGAAAAGGAATCCTGATTTTCTGTGGGACAACCTGCAACATCGGGATGCAAGACTTCTTTACTGACGATGCATGGAAGGTGACGAAAGGTGGCATGGTGTGGAGCATGGGAAGAAACAGAACCCTTTATGTTATCTTCTGGATGACACACGTACTTGCAAGCTGCTTCTCCGAACCAGGATGCAACTACATGGCACCTGAGGCTTTGGACACATGCGTGAGAAAGGAGGAAGATCATGATCACGAATGGAAATTGTTCCTAGGGCTAAAGCATCGAGATCTGGGAATTTTTGGCTAGGATTGCGTCTATGGGAAAGCAGAAGAAAGTCATTTCTCAAGAACATTCAAAGCCATAAGCGCGAACGGTGGGAGCTGTTCACACCGATGTGTGGGGACATCTACAGTAAGTTCCTTTGGTGGTCCCTTACTTTGGTTTCACATTCATTGATGATGCTATAGAGCTATGGGTATTTTTTGAAACACAAAATTCATATGTATTTGATTTTTTCACGAAATGGAGAGCTCCTACGGAGAATGAGACAGAGTCCTAAGTTGAAAGTGCTTGAGGTCAGACAATGGTGGAGAGTATTACGTGATGAGTTCGAAAGGTACTCTGCGCTATGAATGGAATCAAGAGACAGAAGACGTTCCTAGGAATCCACAACAGAATGGGGTTAGCCGAGCGCATGAACAGAACTATCACAGAGCGTGCACGGTGTATGAGGATACATGCTGGTTGCCAAAACAATTTTGGGCAGAGCTGTGAGCCCGGCTGCATACTAATCACCGCGTACCCCAGTATTTGAACTGTGGGTTGCCCCAAGAAGCTTGGACATGAAATGGTAATTTATCTCATCTAAGATATTTGGTTTGTCGCATTTTTCAATATTGAGGCAGAAAACAGTCCAAACTTGTCTAAAATCTAAGAAAGTGCATTCTTCATTGGTTATGGGATAAATGACTTTGGCTATCGTTTTGGGACATCGAAAACCGCAAGTCTAATGAGTAGAGCTGTGGTGTTCAATGAGAATGCCATGTACAAGGACATGATGAATGAGCGGGACCAAAGCATCAAAGAAGGATTTTGCCAGAACCTTGAGAGATTTCTAAAACGATGTATTGATGCCTAGAGATCAAAACATACCGTTAGAAACGCAAGTTCCTCCACCTGATCCTGTGTTTGAGAAAGATCGACCAGAACAACTCAGAATCAGACCCAGCTCGGTACATGTCATCTCTACAGTACTTGCTACTTCCAGACATGGTGAATCATAAAAATGTTATGAGGAAGCCGTGAGGCCCGATGCAAAGGTGAGTGGAAGCAAGCCATGGATGATGAGATGGACCCCTCACCATCTAACCAACCAATGGGATTTGGTTGATTTGCCTAAGGGTAGAAGACCCTGCATAACAAGTGGGTTTATAGATGAAAAAAGAGCATTAGGTCGAAGAGGTACAAGGCTAGATGTTTGCAAAAGGTTCAACAAAAGGCAAGGTGTGATTTACAGAATCTTCTCTCCTGTTGTGAAGTTCTCAACCATTCGGCACAATCTTGAGTCTTGTGGCATAGTGGAAGACTTGCATCTAAGCACTAGATGTAAAAACGGCATTTCCTCATAGGGATTCTAATGAAGACATCTAATGCAGCAACCAAGGGTCTGAAGAAATTGGCAGCAATATGGTGTACAACGTAAGAAGAGCTTGTATGGTTTTGAAAACAAGCACCGCAGACAGGTTACATCAAGTTTGGATGTGGTTCATGTCTGACAATAGTTAGCAAGATGCCATGCGACCATTGTGCTATTTTTAGAGAAGTTTTCACATCATTATATTTCCTTCTATTAATATGTGGATGACAGCTTATTGCATGATCCGCATGATGGAAATTACAACTGAAGGAGATTCTATCCAAGAGATTCTCAATGAAGGACTTGGGTCATGCGAAGATGATACTTGGTATGGCGGATTACTAGAGACAGAGCAACAAGAATTGACACTATCACAAGCCGACTACAATCGACAAGTCTGAGAGATTTAGCCATGGATAAAGCCAAAACAGTCAGCACTCTGTTGCCTACTCCCCTTGGGAATTCTTTTAGAAAGACTTTCAAAGAATCAAAGTCAACTACTACACCGGACAGAGAATGATTACATGTCAAAGGTAACCATTACCTTCAGCCGTTGGTAGCCTTATGGTGGGTATGCTATGGTCTGTACGAGGCCAGATAATTTCTGCAAGCAGTTTTGGAATGATAGCATTCATGAGTAATATCCTGAAAGGAGCACTGGGAAGCTTTGGGAAGTGGTTGAGGTATTTAGGGTACTCCAGGATGCAGCGTTGTGTTATGGAGGCTCGGAGATTCGTCTACATGGTTTGTCATTCTGAACATGCTAGAGATGTTTGAATGGCAGAAAGAGTCACTACTGGATATGTTTTCACATTTGGCTAATCGCAAGTTAGTTGGGTTTCGAGATTGCAAAAATTGTTGCTCTTTCTCCACAGCGGAGTATGTGGCTGGCTAACCTAACTTGTAAGGAGTGGTTTTGGTTGGCAGAGTTTCATGAGAGAGTTGGGTAAGGAGCATCGAATGGCCTATCTACAGCGATAGTCCCAAGTGCAATTCATTTGGCAAGAATTCGCTTTCCATGCAAGAAACAAACACATCGACAGTAAGGTAATCACTTCATCCGATCACTCCTAGATGAAGGGTTTGATAATTTGGAGAAGATGCCACACAAATCCATAATCCTCAATACAGTTCACAAAAGTGTGACCATTGAAAATTTGAAGCTATGTGTCCTTCAGTGGGTCTTCTAAGTATGAGGGCCTTAATGCCACACACACCGTTTGAGTAATATTTAAACAAGGGAGTTACCCGAGGAGCAGTTTGTGGCAGCCTCCAAGTGGGAGATTGTTAGTTATGTGAAGTGGAGCCTACATTTCAAAGTCTACAATTAAACGGCTGAGTCTTTAGTCTTCGATTGCGGCTAAGTCCCAGTCTCCGCTTGCGGAAGGTCCAATTCTCAATTTCGGCAATTCCAAGTCTATATTGTGGCAAAGTCCGTCCTCCGATTTGGGCAAGAGTCCAAGTCCTCCGATTTGCGGCTTACTGACATCATTTGCTTAAGTCTCTCTTCCTAGGTTTTCTCTATAAAATAGATATTGAAGTCTAGGAGATGATAAAAGGTAGCTAAGGCTAAGAGAGAGAAGAAAGAGTTGTGAGAGATTGTAATCCTAATTTTATTTTAGGGAATGCTACTCGGTGTGGCCGTGATGTATCTTAGCATGGCCGAACCACGTAAAAAATCTCTGTGTCCCTTTGATGTTTGGTTTCTTACTTGCTTGTTTGTGTGGAGTTATTATTCCCGATCCATTATGGTTAAGACGCATTGTTTGTTTTTAATCCAACACCAGTCCAGCTGTTGACATCGTTTTCTCAGAGCACAAACCTTTCTTCTCATTCTCACACTGTGCTGCTAGATGCCACAGTGTTTAACATGGCAAATGTGCAAATTAAGGAAGCATCATTCTTTTTATGTCCAATTCGCAAAGACCTTGCATAGTTGATGACTTGCTATGTGAATCATCAATGTTAATAGCCTTATGCTTGCTCTTAAAAGTGTGATTATTTCCAAGCATAGAAACTTATCAGTGCAGAATAATACTCGGAGTACCTGAAGCCATTTCTCCTCAAGGAACTATTAGTGGAAAGTTGAATTGAGTTGCAAGTGAAAAAATAAAAGAATTAAAAGCAATAAAATGGGTTTGGTTTGTAAAAGGTTGGTTTCTAATAACTACGGTGTTTAAACTATAAAAATAAGGTAGTAAGGTCCAAAAATTTGATCCATCCCTAACTTCAGTACTCTCATTTATAACTCAATCAAGTCTTATTTATGGTATGATATTAGTCAGAGGATTTAGCAATTAAGGTTTATTTTTTCTAAAAAGAGTGTTTGTGGATGATTAAGGTTTTGAGATATTTTATTGAAACTAGAGTGCCAAAGGAAACTAAGCATCACATGTACCAAGTCAAGGTTTGTTAATACATAATCAATATAGGTACATCTAGTTTAAATTAAAAGATTTCACATTAATCGTCACAAAACAAACATTGTGAAAACTATTTAGAAAAAAAAACACTAAACCTAGGTCAGAGATGAGATTACTCCTTGAACCAAGCCAAGAGGTTCGCCAAACATTGATGATGAAGAAATCATTATCAGTGGGGGTGCTACCAAAAAATAAAGAAACAAGAATCATAAATAAAAACAAGTTAAATTAGAGCATTGACAAGTAAATACAACAATAAATGAAAGCTAAAATTACTTGCAATAAATGATCGAAGTATTTAAAAACTTGAGAACTAAATGAAAAGGAGAGAGGAAACGTCAAGCATAAATGTTTCACTCTTCACCTATTCTTGTCTTCTCTCTCTAAACTAACCTAAACCTAGAAAATGGAAAAGGGCAATAATTGCAAGGCCCAAAGATTCTTTCCAAATCTGAGAATAAGAGTTTATATAGGCTCCAAAATTGGCGTAGCAAAATGACCAAAAATCTCCTGAAAAAGTGTGTACAAAGCTGTAAATGTTTTCTACCAGAACCTGTACTACTGTAGTAGCTTTTGGCTACTAGGCTTGGTTTGGAAGTTGAATTCGCTTTGCTTTGGGGACAATGTTCTGCCGGTAATGCAAAAAGTCACTAACCGGTAGAAAGTGAAAAATGGTATGCCACTGGATGGGTTTTACCGGTAGGAACCTGAAAAAAAGGTTTGCCACCTGAATGAGTCTCTACTGGTTGAACGTACTATCGGTAGTGCAAAAAGCTATTACCAGTGAAAATGCTTCTGGATACCGTCCTTGGGATTTGACCTGATTACTCTCTACGAGTATTGCTGTGGGACCTGTTCTAGCCGCCAAAGGATAAACTTTTACACCTTGAAACCTCGGGGGAGACTAGAATATATTTTCTAAACTTAGATTTTCTTCAAAACTGAATTTACTACTTGCACGAAAAAACTAGTTAAATCAATTACTTTACATGTGGCAAGGTATAACAGTGGAGGAAAATATATTTATAATATATAATATGTGTGTAACACCTTACAATTCGGGCATTTTACTACAGGACATGCTCAATCAACTATGTAATTTTAGAAATGATGCCAAAAAGTTGATAAATTTTTAAAAAACTTGTGTCATAGGCTATTCCCAACCCACACAATCAATCAATCACCAAAACTAAGTAAGATATCCAATCAAATCAGGCTATCCAAAATTGAGCTTCAACTTCAATTTTCGCGAGGATTCACTCTCAATCCAAAGTTACTCTCTATGAACCTAGGCAACCATCTCAAGCCGCGGTAAAGATTATTTACTAAATGAGTAAAGTCACAAATGATTTCAATAACAAAAGGACTATATAAAGAGTGAACAAATATTTACATGAGAGAAATGAATAAAGCACACAAGATTTTATTCGTAAAACATGTAATTACTTTACTTTTAAATTGGTATTTTTCAAAAAAGGTTGTCATTGTTTCCGATTATGCAAGTTTTGAGTTCAGCTATTTCAAAGGGTGTTTGTTAGTTGCGAAATTTTTTCTAATGCTAAGACACAAATTTACCTCAGTGTCAAGGAATTCATCCTTTCATACCAAAATTTTTGTAAGTGTAACATGTACCCGAATGAGGAGATGCATCCTCATTTTCCTGAGCATCGTATATGTAGGACGTCTTAACAAGGCGCCCTTCTTTAGACTATTCACTGAACTACTCAAGACGGAGCTTAAAATGTCTTAGTCCATGCTATGAGCCTATTAGTCGAGTACTTGAGCATCGAGCTCAATGTCTCTTAAACATTCGAAGGCAAGTCTAAATTAAAGTAAAAAGTACGCTAGGCAAGTCTAAATTAAAGTTAAAATTATGAACAAGCAAGACGTGTGGCAACAAAAGAAATATATTACAGCAAAAGTGTTTGCCCTTTTAAACGAGACTGTCAGAAATTAAGTTCAATGTTTTTAAAAATGGACAAACCTTCCTTGTATAATGATGCCAAGGAACTTCACAGATGTGGGATTTTTTCAACAACCCCTTTCTAGCTCGATCGTCTCTTTCTCATCTCGGTATCTCTTTACATCCAGCTTAGTCGCAACTCCTACTTGTTGTCCTCCCCTTCTACAAGTCAGTGCAATATTCCTCCTCATCAAATAGGGAGGAGGATAGCGAAAAAGGTCGCGGGAATAGGGGCTAGGCCATACGACTGAGGTGCAGACCACATGAATGTTAAGGAGAGTGTCGAAGCTCCTTCAAGAATGTGAAAATACCCTCTGGAAGGCTTAAGCTGAGCCTCGATCGCGTTCACAAAAATAGAGTTCACCGGTTCTATTTACAATTATGATAATAGACGCCAATGGTAAACAAGGACCTAGGCCACCATCGGAGTAACTGATCTCCCTCTCCTCTTGATCATTCTCAGCACTGGTAACGAGCTTCTCCTCATTTCCCGTTTTAACTCACCCTTTAGGATGTAGGCTTTTTTAGGCTTCTTCAAATCATTTGAGCTTTTTGTCACGCACTTCCTGATTGTTTACCACTGATCTCTAGAGGGCCTGCAAAAAACGACTAATTAGTTCAAGTTTATTAAAGGCCACAGAGAAAGAATATGAAACCAAGGTATTTAAACACTTACTTGTAGGTTCTGATTATGGGTTTGAAGGGGTAGGCTATTACCCCATCCTCCTTCTAGATCTCGACAACATCTCGGGGCAGCATGTGATGAGGCAAAAATCTTGAAATCTTCAAGATGTGTCTCATGGGTGGGATGCAACGGCCAACCTCCTCGATTGATAGTTCTAGGTTGCAAATTCGGGGCAAAAAATTTGAGTGAAGGGAGATCTAGGTCCCGCAGTACCTTTTTTATGACATTCCAAAACTTCGTTACCCTTTCACTTATCCTTTTCTAATGCTTACCGGGCGGTAGGAAAAGAGGGATCTCAACCGTTGGCCAGTGGGGAGCCCGCTCTTTCTCTTCGGTCAGCGCTAGGCTTCACCCTAATCTTCAAAAAACTCAACAACATGACAGTGGATGAGATAGATATTTCTTTCTTCCTTGGAAAGAGTGTTAAACCTCTCCTATGAAACTCCAGGTTAGGAAAGTATGTAACCTTAGGGACTATTGTGCGGGGCTAACACTAGATTGGATTGGCTGCGGCCAAGTTTACCACCCTGAGCAACTTATTCTTCCACTATTCTTCTTCTTCTCCCTAGTCTTCTTCCTTGGCAAGGAGCTCAAAGCTCGCTCCACCAAAGTTAAACCCAAGATTTGAGTGTGGGAATCATGCCTCTCCCTTCTCTTCTTCTCAAGCAAAAGTCAGACGGCTCTGGTGTTACCAATACTGGACA